>CAJQZJ010027415.1:5046641-5095970 GCA_907164525.1 Lophiomys imhausi | reverse complement strand
CCCCCCCCCCCCCCCCCCCCCCGCTCTGAAGAACCTCCAGAGTGGCTCTCCCAACAGAGTGTTCTCTTTGTTTCCTTCCATTTAAGAATATCTTTATTTCCTGCTCATTTACCCTGGCTATATTCACTACACATAGAATTCTGGGATAATTTTGTTCGTCATGTTAAAATGTTGTTTCACTTCTTTTTGGTATCTGTTTGTGGTGGTGAGAAATCTTTAGCCATTAAATCACTGTTTGCCCATCAGTAACATGTTGTCTTGGTGTTGTCTGATTTCTGTTTTGAGGTTTTTTTTTCCATTTAAAAATTTTATCTTATTATATGTTTTGTGTGTGTGTGTGAAGTGTGAGTGCATGTGTTGTGTGTGATATAACTTGAGGCTGGAGAGATATAGTTCAGTGATTAGGAAAGCATATTTTTCAGAGGACCAGAACTTGGCTCCCAGAGCCCACAGCGGGCAGCTTACCACTCTCTGTAACTCCAGTTCCAAGAACCAAACCAATGTCTCTGGCCTCCTTGGGGACCCATACTCATACACATGCATATATGGACACAATTAAAAATAAAATAAATCTTTAAAACGTTTTTTAGACTATTGGTTTCCTTCCAAACACTGCGGTATGTCCAACCCACTAATGTCAATATGTGGTCTCAATTATTATTTCTTTAAAATAGTTTCCTACTATTTTTGGATCATAAGAGACAGGTGTGCTTATTTTTAAGACAGTTGGAGAATTTTCCATATAAATTTTCATTGTGGTTCCTAATTTAATACTGTTGTGGCTATATCATACTCTGTATTATTTCAGTCTTTTAAAATATATTCAGGGTTTTTTATGGTCAAGTATATGGCTTATATTAATGAGTAGTTCAGATATATTAGAAAAGAATGTGTACTTTTCAGTATGGGGTGGAGGATTCAATAAATGGCTACGGGTTCATTTGGTTTACACTGTGTTATTCTTGACTTCCTAACTAACTCTGACTGCCCAATCTACCCACTTCAGGAGAAAGGTGCAAATGCCTACAGCAGCAGCTGTGTTCCCATCTACTTCTTTCTTTTTTTTTTTTTTTTTGTTTTTTTTTTTTTTTTCGAGACAGGGTTTCTCTGTGTAGCCCTGGCTGTCCTGGACTCACTTTGTAGACCAGGCTGGCCTCGAACTCACAAAGATCCACCTGCCTCTGCCTCCCAAGTGCTGGGATTAAAGGAGTGCGCCACCACCGCCCGGCTCCATCTACTTCTTTCATTTGGCAATGTTATCTTCTTATACTTTGAAGCTCCATTTTTTTTTTTTTGAGACAGGGTTTCTCTGAATATCTCTGGCTGTCCTGGACTCGCTTTGTAGACCAGGCTGGCCTCGAACTCACAAAGATCCGCCTGCCTCTGCCTCCCAAGTGCTGGGATTAAAGGCATGCGCCACCACCGCCCGGCTTTGAAGCTCCATTGTTAAATGAATATACATTTAGAAATGTTAAGAGTTTTAAAAATTGTTTGGTGGTGCTGAGGGTTAAACCCGGGGCCTCATGCATGCTAGGCAAGTCCTCTGCCCGTGAGCTATATAGCACATACTAAAATGCCACTTTTTAAAATTAAATACCCTTGAAGGCAACATCCAGTTTGGTCTTGCTTGTCGTGGGCCAGCCTTTGACATCCACAAAACCACTGAGAGTACATAGTTGGCAATAGGGGTCAGTCACAACTCTCGGAGACTGAGGTCTTTCTTTCAGAAACCTTCTTAATTCAGGGGTTGCAAGAGACAGCCAATAATGCTGGTTAGTTTAGAAAAGAGAAAGGAGAAAGGGAAAGAGAGAGAGAGAGAGAGAGAGAGAGAGAGAGAGAGAAGAAACCTATGTCTTTTGCTGGTGACTTCCAGAGTTAAAATGACCAACTTTTTTCCTTTGGTTGGAGCTGCAAGCCCAGGAGATGGTAAAACAGCCTTTGTTTTGTAATTTACTGCTAAGCGCTTGGCCCGTTAGCCAGCAGGCCACCCACTGAGTGTTCAGCAGACTAAACTAAATTTTGACCAATTTATCTCAAAAGTTGATGGTGGAGCTCCAAGGTTTTTACCTGATCCATGAGTTACATGAAAATAATAAGAAAGGAATGAGAACACAGGGACTCTCGCACACACACACCAGAAAGAAGAAATGGATGAAGCTAGGATGCAACGACAATTTTAATGTGGTGACCATTCTTTTTATACCCTGAGCAAGGGCTCTTTACATCAAGGAAAGAATTACTTCATAGATAAAAGGCATTGATCACAAGGACAGATAAAACCATAGCAATAGGAGGGCACTTAACAATAATACATTAAATTTAGCTTTTCTATACATAAGTTAAGTTTAAGATAACAGTATATTACATCAAGGCATAAGGAATTATAACAATACGGTTTGTGTATTTTGTCATAAAGATTTGTACTAATATTTAGGCATTTCTTGGTAGCCTCATTATATCCTAAATTCATGGGAAGTTTAAAACCCTTAATTGGATTTATGGTTTGCATCTGGAGTCAGTCTTGTCACCTCTAGAGTGAAAGCTTATCTGAGGTCATAAATCTATCTCAGGCCTGTCTCCTAATGAGATAAACGATGTTTGGGAAGAGGATTTACTACATACAGCTGTATGTTTTCTATCAACTATTTAACTTCTTTAACTTCTACAATAGTTTGGACTGAGTCAGGCAGTTTGTAAAACTCTTATCAGGAATAATAATATCACCTTTGTAGGGCTCTGTGTGAAGTCTGGCCAAACAAGAGGAGTGGCAATTAGCAATGAAGGAATCTGCACTCCATGTCAGTTTTAACACATGAAAGGAAAAGCTGGGTGTTAGCAAGAAGCAGCAACTCTGGGGTGCATCTTTAGCGTAGACATTGCAAAATGCCGGATAGCTTTTTAGGAAGTTTACATGTTTATAGAACCCTTTTCTCAGAGAGCTTCTGACCCTGCTTGAACACTGTATGCTAAAGGCTTAAGAATAGCGGATAGACATGAAGGAAGGAGCCTCAAGAACATTCGGCTCCCGACACTTGCTTTTTCTTTTCTTCCTTCCTTCTTTCCTTTCTTTTCTTTTTGTTTTTGTTCTTGTTCTTGTATTTGCTGTTGTTGTTGTTTTTCGACACAGGGTTTCTCTATGTACTCTCAGCTGTCCTGGAACTCACTCTGTAGACCAGGCTGGCCTCAAATTCAGAGATCTGCCTGCCTTTGTCTCCCCTGAGTACCAGGAATAAAGGTGTGCACCGCCACCTCCTGGCTCTGGTCTTGCTTTTTCATCCAATCTGGGACTGGTATTGATTTTAGAGTTCTGTTGCTTATGCAGCAAAGGAATATGTGTTTAGAAGCTGCTGACTTTCAGTCCGTTGTCAGAAGTCTGTCCTGATGTTGCCTGGCTCACTGCTAAGGGTCCAACAAAGCAGAAATCAAGGTTTTGGCTGCTGGTGTTCTATCTAAAGGAAAGGTTTACTTCCACATTCACCCTGGTTGTTGGCAGGGTTTCTGACTTCCTCATTACCTCCCATCTTATGAAGGAGGCTGTATGCATGAATCTTCTTGTGGTCCCTCAGCAACATAGTAAGTAACATTTCCCTCTCAACCTTCGGACCTCTTTGACTTCTACTACCAGAGGGAGAAAATGTTTCTCTTATAAATAGCTCCTGCCTACCTGGATAACATTCCTATTTTAAGATCAATTGATCAGTAATATGGATTACAGATGCAAAGTCCCTAAGAGGCAAAAGCCATGGGACTATCATTGAATTCTGCCTACTATACCATTCCTATTTTTTATGTCTTTTTATTTTGAAATAGTTTAGAACATTGTGCGTGTGTGCGCGTGCGTGTGTGTGTGTGTGTGTGTGTGTGTACACATGCATGTGCATGGGCACAGAGGCCAATAGTTGGTGTCAGGTGTCTTTCTCTATTGAGCTTGACCTTACTATTTGAGACAGTCTTTCCACTGGACCTAGATAGACCCCGTCACTTTGGCTAGGCTGGCTGGCCAGCTAGTGAGTTTTGGGGATCCTCTTGTCTCTGCCCCCCTCAGTACTGGGATTACCAGCTTTTGTAAGGGTGGTGCACATCTGAACTCCGGTGCACATCTGAACTCCGGTCCTCATGCTTTTTCAGCAGGCTCTCCATCTACTGAATCATTCCTGTGGCCCCTGACTTATAATTATTTAGAGAAACCTGCGAAACATTCATTTCTGCATATCTGTAGCCTCACTTTTTATTAATTCTGTGTGTGCATGTATGTTCGTGTTTGTATGCACTGAATGCCTATGGAGGTCAGAACACAACCCAGGGTGTCAGGACTCTCTCTGCACCTCATTTGAGACAGACAGGCAGACAGACAGACAGACAGACAGACAGCATCTCTTGTTTGCACCTGAGTACAGCAGGATGGCTGGCTCATAAATCTTCGGATTCCCCTATCTATGCCTTCTATCCTGTTGTGGGAACACTGGGATTACAGCAGAGACATGCTACCAAATCCAGCTTCCTAGGGTTCTGGTGATCAGAACACAGGTCCTCGTGTTTGTGGGGCAAGCATTTTAACTACTGAAATCTGCACCAGCCCTGTTTGTGTTTGGCTCAGCTCTGAGAGTTGAGCCAATGATAATTTTGTTTTGTTTCTGAGGCAGCACCTTATTAGGCAGCCGAGGCTGGCCTGGAACTCGGGCTGTCCAGTTTCGGTCTCTCAACCACAACTGGTATTACAGGTATGTGTCACACACCTGGTGTCACTTTCTTTAATAGTAACACTATCCAGAGACACAGGACCATGATTAAAACCACAACATTTGCATTAAGGGAGCAGTCCAGTCCATGACAGCCCATCAGATCTTACCAACATCATTTTCATAGTCTAAGAGCTCACTGTGGTTTACACATAGCCTTTAGTTGTCACAGTTCCTTATCCTCTAATGGATGAAAGTCCTCTGGTCTTTTTTTTTTTTTTTTTCTCTTATGACATTAACACTTCAAAGAATACTAGCCACATGTATTATAATTTTTCCTGACTTTAGGTTTCTCTGATGCTGCCTCATGATTAGGTTATAGTTATTTTTAGCAAGAGCAACACAGAAGTGATGGTGTGCCCTTATTACTGGTGTTGCAAATTCAAAATTCAAATCCTAGTTAATGTGATATTTCCAGAACTTCTCAACTTTGAAATTATTATTATTATAGCCTTCGTAGTTGACAGACATTTGTCGTAATAGTTTCAAATGTACTATTTGCGTTATACTTTTCACCTTCTAATTTAGCATTTTTGATTGGTTTTGCATGCAGCCACTCTGTGATTTTCTATGTTAGTTATTTTATATCACTCCCCTTCTTTCTGCATTTATTTCCTGGAATTATACTATAAAGAAGAGCTATCATTTTTCTTCATTTACTTATATTGCCGCTTATTCCCACCAGCATAACATTAGAGAGTTTATTCTGTGGCTTTTATGGATTTCTATGAGTTCAAGGCTAGCCTGGTCTACATAGTGAGTCCCAGCCCACCCAAGGCTACATAGTGAGACCTTGTCTCAAAAGAGAAAGAAAGAAAGAAAGAAAGAAAGAAAGAAAGAAAGAAAGAAAGAAAGGAAGGAAGGAAGGAAGGAAGGAAGGAAGGAAGAAAGAAATGAAGAACAAACAAAAAAGAGATCATTTTATTTTGTGTGTGTGAGTGCTTTGACTGCATGTATGTGTACCATATGCATGCAGTGCCTGCAGGGGTCAGAAGAGGGCACTGTATCCCCTGGACTGGAGTTAGGGATAATTGTGAACCACAATGTAACTGCTGGGGATTGAACCCAGGTCCTCTGCAAGGGCAGCAAGTGCTCTTAATCTCTGAGCCATGTCTTTAGCCCCTTTACTTTTTATTTTTAAATGAGTTATCTATTTTATTTTGTGTGTGTGTATGCACATACATGTGTGTAAGTTATATATGTATACTACATGTGTGCAAGTCTCCATGGGGGCCAGAAGAAGGCATTGGAGCCCACTGGAACTTGTAAACCATCTGATGTGTGTGCCAGGAACTAAGCCAAAGTGCTCCTAACTGCTGAGACATCTCCCCAGCCTGAAAGGAATTTTTAAAAAGGGAAACAATTTGTCATTACCTGAAATACTGCATTTACTTTTCTTTTCTAAACCCAACTCCCTATACATAACTGTTTCATCTATTTCTTCTCATTAAAAAAAATGAGTACAAAGCAACATTTTCTTAAACCCAGGGGTGTTTGGGGGTGGGAATGCAAATACAGAGGAATGAAAGTTACTCAGAAAGTGGAAAACTTTTTAATTGGGGATATTGATTTGTAAGTACACTTCATAAGACAAGAGCTTTAGTTAAGAGAGAAAAGGGGGTCATGTAAAGACTAAGGAGAAGCCGGGCGGTGGTGGCGCACGCCTTTAATCCCAGCACTTGGGAGGCAGAGGCAGGCGGATCTTTGTGAGTTCGAGGCCAGCCTGGTCTACAAAGCGAGTCCAGGACAGCCAGAGATATTCAGAGAAACCCTGTCTCGAAAAACCAAAAAAAAAAAAAAAAAAAAAGACTAAGGAGAAACAGATGTATTAAAGAATGGTTTGGCACAAACTACTTAACTTTAGATAATTGGCCCCAGTTGATTTCTGAAAGATTAGGAAACAAAAGAGCTCCATGGGAAACAGACAATGATTTTAGAACAGGACAGTGCGGATCTTCCAACCTAAGTTATCCTAAGGCATATTGTCTGTGAACTAAGAAAACACTTAACATTTTCCATATCTGCTTCCAGCTTTATTAAAGGAGCTATAAATATATCAGATTGTTCAGAATAGTCTCCAATAAAACTTTAACTATTTTCTTCATAAACAGCCTTTATGTCCTGTGTTCTTTGATGGAAGATTCTCATCGTTCACATGCCAGAAGTTCTGGACATTTAAATCTTAATATTAGCTCACAGCTTTGCATTGTTTCCTTTTTAATTCTCTATATTTTTTAATGAAATCTTTTCTTTCTTTCTTTTTTCCCCCATCCTGGCTGTTTAACCTGAGGTCTTGTGCATGCTGGGCAAGCACTCTACTTGTAGCTCTTGGCTTTTCCATAGGATCCATGTCTTAGTTAGGCTTTTCTATTGCTGTGATAAAATACCATGACCAAAAAGCAACCTGGGGAGGGAAGGCTTTGTTTGACTTCTACACCCTGAATCACAGACCACTAAGGAAAGTCATGGCAGGACCTCAAGCCAGGTGGGAACCGGAAGGCAGGAGCTGATGCCTAGGCCCCAGACCCGCACACCAATCACCAGCTTACCTGCAGCCCAATCTTATGGAGGTGTTTTCTTTATGGAGGTTCCCTCCTCTCAGATGACTCTAGCTTGTGTCAAGTTAACACACGACTAACCAGTGTCACTAACCAGTGTCGTCTCCCTGTGCAGCTTAGGCTGGCTTTGAACTCATCCTCCCACACGCTGAGGATACAGGTGTAACCCCCCACCAGCAATTTTCATTATCCGGACTGTCTGAGGCTTTTGAGAAATGGAAGGTCTCTGTAGCAATGTCTCAACTCCTTCCAGGAAAGCAACCCCCCACAACATGCAAAGGAGTAAGCAAAGCCACACCCCGATAATACTCTATTTACAAAAGCAAGAGGCAAGCTAGATTTGACAGGGCTACTTGATGGGGTTTGCTGGCGCCTGGCCTGTCTCATCTAATTCAGAGCCTCAAGCTGGCATCTAGAAAGGGTATTTCATCTTCTGTCTGTGTCTAATAATCTATGGTTCCCTAACCTTAAGACTATGTCTAGAAGAATGAAATGTTATAATCCATCTGCTCCTCAGAGAGCAGTGCCTTGCAGCAGCAATTCACCCTTCGCAGACCCCAACAGGAACCCGCTGAGACATCCAGCTCTAGCTAACACTTTCAGGTGCCAGGATCTCCCACCCAAAGAAGTGAGTTTGCATCAAGTTGGGTATTAGAGGCCATACATCCTGTTAACTGCCCCTCTCGCTGTCTCTTACCCATGAGTCCTCTGACTACATGCTTGAACTGTGAAACCTCCCCAAAAAGGTATAAAAAGAGACTCATGCTTCTGCCACATAGTTTCTATGATTCTATTCTTCTCTTCTGCGACCCTGCCATGTTGTCTGTCCCTAGTACTGGGGCATGTCATCTTCTAAAACCCCCTGCTACCCTGTTGTCTATCTATCTGTCCATGGCATTAAATAAATCTCAGGGCCACAAAAAAAAGAAATGTCTGTCTCAATGTCCTATATTGTATCTAAGACCTTTCGAGGCTTGCTCACAATGTCCTTTGATTTCCCAGATTTATTCTTGATCCCATTTTCAAGACTTGGCCTATGCAGACCCTTCACCAGGAGTGGCCTCTTGCCTTCATTGCAGCCTTTCCAAGTCCTACTACCTCCTTTGGGATGTTGCCATACCTTTTCATGAAGCCCCTGTGGCTAAAATCCCTCAGGCATTTTTCTCTCCCTTTCCTTGGTCCTTCAGGACTATACAAAGCCCTTAGTTTAATACCAAACTACTTTGGACTCATTCTAGTCCATACTCAATTATGGCGTGCCAAGATACCAGCTCCTGAAGGTCTCAATTATCTGTTGTAGGCAAATCCTCCCTGGAAGGCAGGAGTCTACTTCAAGGTAGATATTCTGCAAAGATAACTCAGCATGTACTTTAGCAGCCTCTTCCTGCTCAGATCCCTGAATTTAACTTTGCGTTTATAACTCCACATTCTCTTACCTTCAGAAGCTTTAAAACTCGTGTAAGCTTCAGGATCTATGAAACCTGGATCTGCCTGAACTCACCACAAAGCCTGGCACAAAGCTTTTATTACCAAAATCATCTGTCCCTCACTATCCCACCCACTCTCTCCCCTCCCCCAAGCTGTGTGATTGGTCAGTAGGCTTCATTCTCTTATTCTGATTTTGTTTAGGGCTGACAGAGTTTCACAGGACAAATGTGTAACATATTTACACTCCTATGTCTCTCTCCTGTTCAGAGGGTTAACTTAGGAAGATGAGCCCCTTTCTGGTCTTGGGGCTAATCCTTCTGTCCAGCCTCTTGCTGACATCTTGTCCTTCTAGTCTCTCTTCCGCTCCCACTCCTTTCAAATTATATTTATTCTTTCAAATTTCATACATATAGAATATACGTTCATCACATTCCTCTGCCCCAGTGTTCTTTCTTATTCCCCTCCCCTCATGGCAAACCCATTCTTCCCTTACAAGTCCCCCTGGTTCTTTCATGGCTTTTGTCCCTGTGTACATGTGTGCCCCGCTGCATTTAGTTAGTGTTGCTTGCCTGAACATGGCTGAGGTTATTTACTGAGCAAGGGCAACTCACCACCTAAGATTATGACTCCCTGCCCCAGTAACCATTAACTGCTTGTAACTCCTCAGAGAGGGGAGGGGCAACTCTCTTCTACCTGTCTTCTTTGCAGAAACGGAACACTTCTTCCAACATCTTCCGTCTTGTCTTCTCTGTTGTTCTTTCCTACTTGCTTTAGTCCTTCCATATTCTGCTGTTTTGTGTTTTGTCTTGTTTTCCTGTCCAGCTTCCCCTCAGTTGCCTCTCTTACTGCATTCTATCCTTTTCCCAACCCTCAACCTCTGATTTATCAAACCACTGGCTCCTTTCCACTTTCCTTGGCACTGTTGCAGCATGGGTCCCCGCTTGTTCCTGGGGCCCATGCCCAGGACTCTTGGGGGTGGGGATGAGCTGGCACGGAATCAATGATCCAGACTCTGGGGGTCCAGTAAGTGGCAAAAGCAGTCCCGTTTATTTCAAGAAGAGGATGCCCCCTTTATAACCTCTGCCCAGAGCCCCATTGGCTCCCTAACTGCAGGCTTCTGTGGCTCTTCCTCATTGGTTCGTTTCTCATTACCCGGTGTGATGTCATCAATCTCCAGGCAGATCCGGGCAGTCTCAGGCCAGTTGCATATGGAAGCCCAGCCACGAATGCGAATGTGCTGTTTAGCAGCAGGCCTTGTTCCTGCTCAATGGCAGGCCTTGTTCCTCCTACACCTACTGACCACTCTGTTCACAAAACACTGCCTTGTGCCTTTCCTTGGACATCATGCCCTCCTCTTCTCTTGAGGTTCTCACTTCAGACTTCTGGAGTCAACCTCCCCACCTGTCAGCATCCTAAATGCTGTAATGCCTAGGGTCCCACAGCACCCACGGATCTTGTAGGTGACTCCTGACAGTTGACAATTACATTGCATACAAAGCTGCTGGGACAGCAGCTGGCACAGAGGAAAAGTCATCAAGTACAAGTTTCAGGGAATGCTGGCAATGATTGTGATGGTCGTCCTCTTCCAGCATCGCACCCTCTGGTGACCTTACACCTTAGTGCTACAAGCTCTTGAGTATAAATTGATGCCCCTAAAATCAGTGCCATCAGCCTCTGAGACCTCCTCCAGGGCACGTATCTTACACACCCCTCAGACATTTCCTGGCTGTGATGAGGCAAAATCTGTCTATTTATAGTACCCTTACCTGTCCCTTAGCATGCTCACCATACCCTAATTTCAGGTGAGCATGTTGGAGTCTTTCACACTTCCACTGGTTCATGGATGCAGCATATCCCATCAGAAGCAGATAAAATGCACGTTAATAACCAGCCCTAGAAAATGTATTTGTCTCCATGAGGGAATGTAACTTCCCTCCCTAGCGCTTCAGAATCCCTGATAGCCTATCAGCAAAGATTATTTTAGTTATCTGTCTCTCTATCATCTGGTATGGGGGCTGGTTTACAGTAGGTTCTTGGTTTTTTTTTTTTACTGGATATGAGATTTATTACTTACTGAATGTGCTTTGGCAGGGGACAGAACACTGTGGAGCCCTTGGGAATGCAGAGCTCTCCACTTGTCCAAGGGACCGTGATTAGGGATACATTTGACCCCACAGCCCTTAGGAATGAGCAGCTTCTTAGCAACCATGTCTTCACATTCATCCACACATTAAGCTTGATGAAGCCCTACTTCTTCGAAGTACGGATCTTCTGGTGTCCGCCAGGAACTTGAACTTGGCTCTACGCAGGGCCTCAGTCACATGCTCCTTATTCTGCAGCTTGGTGCCATTGGACATGATGACCTGGCCAATGTGAACCCTGGCCACTGCTTTTTATGTGTGTGCTGGGTGGGCCAACCTCAAGACTCGTTTGTATAACAAATAATCAACTGAGCCATCTCTCCAAGCCCTAGACTTGAAATGTTAAACAATTAATAGGATAAACATTTTTGTGATTGTATAAATTAAAGAAATCGTATGGCTACTTTTTTGTTTTGTTTTCTGAGACAGAGTCTCACTCTGTAGCCTTGGCTGGGCTAGAACTGACTAAGTAGACCAGGCTAGCTCACAGCTCACAGAGATCCACCTGCCTCTGCCTTGTGAGTGTTGTGACTGACGGGATCCACCACCACACCCAGCTCATGGCTCCTTGCTGTGTGCTAAACATCTTAACTCTAACTATGTGCTTTCTCCTTTTATGTTGGCACACCCTACAAGCAAACTGACAGTGAATGTGCCACCATTCTCCACATACGGCCACAATACCTGTCTCAGTTGGGATTTCATTGCTGTGATGAAACACTATGAACATAAATGACTTGGGGAGGAATGGGTTTATTTCAGTTTACAACTTGCACACAGATGTTAATCTCATCCAGGATATTTTCTTTTTCTCTTTCCTTCGTTTTTTAAAGTTTATTTTTGACAAGGTCCAGCTATGCAGCCTGGAACTCACTATGTAGACACTTTTGGTAAATTTACCATGGATACTTTCCATGTGAAAATACAAATCTATAATCCCTTAATTTGGAGCTTTATATTTAATGCTGAGGGTGTGGGAATGCAAGCTGTTTCCCAATTATGATGAATAAGCCTTTCAAACCAATATACCTTTCTGAGACATTTTTCTTTGCATAAGAATAAAGTGCAAGCCGGGCGGTGGTGGCGCACGCCTTTAATCCCAGCACTTGGGAGGCAGAGGCAGGCGGATCTTTGTGAGTTCGAGGCCAGCCTGGTCTATAAAGCGAGTCCAGGACAGCCAGAGATATTCAGAGAAACCCTGTCTCGAAAAACCAAAAACAAAACAAAAAAAAAAAAAAGAATAAAGTGCAAATGGCTGGCTCCTGGGCTCATTTGAAAGGGTTTATTATTACTATTACTATTACTATTATTATTACTTGTTTTTGTTTTTTTCGAGACAGGGTTTCTCTGTGTATCCCTGCTGTCCTGGACTTCCTCTGTAGACCAGGCTAGCCTTGAACTCACAGAGATCCACCTGCTTCTTCCTCTCAGGGCTGAGATTAAAGGCATGAGCCACCAGGCCTGACTGAAAGGGGTTTTAATAGCAGAACTGAGTTACCATGAGTGATAGCAGAGCCAGTGGGCTGTAACATGTGAATATTTAGGATGTCCACATGAGATTTGCTTTTTGAATGTTTTTGGTTTATTCATACAAACATTCCTTATAATACCATGCTATTGTAAAGATTATGGAAGTCTCGTGAACTTCTCACAGGGTGGTTGGAGTTGGGGGGGGGTGGGAAGTAGGCCAGAAAATGCTGCAATCCTCTGAGGCAACCCTTTCCAGTGAGCAAGCTCGACAAGCATCCTTGGGGGAGTCCTTCAGCTGGGGCAGGCAGGGAGGATGGCACTGTTTGAAGTTCCCAAAGGTCCTTGAGAGTGTTAGTCAGTGGCTGTCGAAGACAGGTGGGCGTGTGTGAATGCAGCAACAGTGCCAAGAATTCCTAGGTTACTGAAGCCAGAGTCACATGGTGGCCAGTTTCAAAATTCTGTTGCCAATGGGCATCAGTTGAGAGATTGAAAATGCCATATCTCAGGAGCCTGGTATTGCTGTCCTAGGGCTACCTCTAAATTTGCAGTTTTTGTATTGTGTTATCTGGGTCAACAGCTTAGAGTTCGTTCATTAACATATCATAGCTACCTTGGGTTGTGGACTGACATATCAAAGGCTGCCATAGGCTGGGCTCATAGTGGAGCTTCCTTGTAGCTGGCCCCTTATCTTGAAAGCATTAAGTTATTCCAAGTCACACAAAATGGTTTTCAAGTTACACGCAATGGCTTCACTTACATTCCTAATAACACCCTGTTCTCCCACACTAAACATCATTTCAAAGCACTCAGACTCCAGCAAGGCTGGGAAGGAAGTCAAGACAAGATGGCATAGAAGTCCATAAAAACCACCTTTCTTCTGAGATTGTCTTTGTCCACTAATGACTTTCTGACTTAGCCCCAGGACCAGAAGGGAGCTGTCAGTAGCACAGTTACCCTAGAGGAGGCAAAGGACGTTGCACAGATGCTTGGCTTGCCTTCAAGACAGGCACCCCTCCTCAAATGGTTGTTAGGCAATGAGAATTTGCACATCCTTTGAAGAGCTACAGCTCTTCTATGTGGGAGGAAACCGGTACCTGCTTCCAGAGAACACAGAGCTTAAGTCTGTAGACTGGAGTCCATCAGGAAGAAAGACACAGCCTATTCTTTGAAGGGTTGTTTCTGGGTCATCCCCACTTGCTTAAAACTTTACTGCCCTCCAAAGCAGATGTTGATGAGAAAGAAGGTGGACAGCACAGAGATTTCCAATGGGGATTCCCAGATGTGAGCTGTGAACAGAGATGAAGTGCAGCCCTGCTGTCAAGTTCAGGACAACAATGCTCACATTTTCTTGACACATGCATCCATGCAGTTTTGAACAAAGAATCCTAAACTAGGAATAGGGGTAAAACCCCACCCTTTCTTCCATTGTCTGTCTTCTTAGGCTACAAGGACCACACTTGGGAAAGTCAGACCCGATTTGTGTTCGGGAGGTAACCGATCTAAGGTTAGGCCAATTAAACTAGAGCTGGGCATTGTTGTCCTGATATAGTTGCCAAAATACTTCGATGAAGGTGGAGATAAGAACAGCAAAATACATGACCCTTTGCTTCTTAGGAACTCTGAGGAGGCGTTTCAGAAGAGGCAGTAAAGGAGACCTTACTGGGGCCTGGCTGCAGTAGGCCAAGTTACAGAGCAGGGAAAGAAGGGGCCCATCTGGACACTTCTCGCAGGCAGATTCCTAAGTGGCTCCTCCATATTTGAGGGTCGTGACACACTCAAGTGGATGTTTGAAACTGTTTAAAATGGTAACCTTGATAATCGAGACCACATTAAGTGGTCTAAATGTCTCTAACCTCATTTCCCATTACTAACTTTGTCTAGACCTATGGCAGATACCTTGTCCACTGCTTTCCAATCTAATTTCAAATGATGGCTTTCAATCTTAGAAACTTATCCAATCTGCTGTTGGGGAAACCTCCCTAACTTATACTGACATGATACAGTCCCTTGGTTAAAAGGTTGATATATTTTTGTGAAAATGTAGGCTCCACAAGGGCAGAGACTGGGTCTCTATCTTGCTGTGTACCCTCAGTGCCTATCACTGTCCAACAAACAATAGAAACTCGATTCATATTTATTGACTAAATGAATGAATGAATCAAAGAACTCCTAAAGCACCAGAAACGTGTAGACTCAGCATGGCAAGCGTGAGTGGCAGGGGAGAGGACACAAACAGTAGGCATCACTGCTTCCTGAGACTTAAGGATGAACCAGCCTTGTGGGAGTTCCTTTACACAGGTGAGGATGCAGCAGGAACTGCAGAATGGGGGAAGGGCAGTAAAAGAGGGCTATAACAACTCTAATGTTCCCCCACTCTCCTGCCCTCAGTTCATCATAACTGAATTCTCTGGCCTACCTTGTCTGACTATCATCAGACCCTCCTGATTCCCAGAGTCCTGGAGGAAGGTATGGTGTAGAGGGCAAGGAGCATGTGCATATACAGATCGTGCTGGGTTTCCCTGCTCTGGGTGTTCACAAACATGCTCCTGCAATGACGTCTGAATACAAAGCCAGAAGGGTGGGTTCAGAGTGCTTTTGCATAGTGGGACATGTGGGGTCCTGAAGGATGCCAAGCCTAGAGACAGCATGGAAGCTCTGCACCTTTGCCCATATCTTCATGTGTATCTTTATTAATCTGCATCCATTCTCACATCCTTTATAATTAAGTGGTGACTTTAGGTGTCCCTGTAAGTTCTGTGAGCTGTGGGGGCTAATTATCCAAACCCAAGGACAGGATTGTGGGAGCCTCCATTTATGGCGAACATAAGTAAACCAGCCTCGCACTTGTAACTGGCAGTCGAGGTGTGTGAACAGTGGGGATCTGAGGAGCGAGCCTTCAACATGTGCCATGGGTGCTGTCTGTAGTTGACTGTCAGCTGAATGGGGGGATATATAGCTGATATCTGCTTCTGCAGAATTGTATACATGCTTGCAGCAAGAATTCCTCACGTTTTAGGGCCCCAGGAATCTTCCAAGTGTAACAGCCTTGCCTGGACAATCCTCAAAGCCTTGAACGAGCATGCAAGTGTCTGGTCTTATCCTCCTTCCATCCATCCTTCACACTGTCATCACTAATGTTTCAGAGCTGAAGAATCTGTTCTCGTCTTTCCCCTCTTAAAATCATTTAATGCTTCTGCTATGGGCTAAATTGTGCCCCTTCATTATGCAATTGTCCAACCTCTAATGTCTTATAATACACCAGTTTTGAAAAATTAGGGAATGAAAAGGATGGTTAAAAGAGGTCATAAGGGAGAATGCTACCTCATTCAGACCGGTGTTTTCATAAGAAAGGAAATGCACACATTGACAAACACAGAGGGAAGACAGCATGAAGACACATGGAAAACACAGCCATCTACAGAGCAAAGAGAGGGGCCTCTGAAGAAACCAAACCAGCCAGCAAATTCTCACACTAGTGAGAACAAACATTTCTATTGTTTAAGCCACCTACCCAGCCTGCGATGCTGTATGGTAGGTAGCCTTTGCTAAGTTTTCAAGGCCTCCAGCATAAGCTTAACCCAGCACTCAGGGCCTCTTCCACTGACTCCTGCTTCTGGCATCTCCAGCTTCTCCCTACCCCTCAATGCACCATCTAGGACACTGAGTGTGTCTTGGCTGCTAGGGTGCTCTTGTCTGCTTCTCACTCTAAGTCTCAGCCTCTTCTGCGCTCACCCCAGGCAGCATGAGCTTTCCCTCCTCTGTTAACTTGTGAGGTTCTGAAAGGCAGCCTGTCCACCCCACGTCCCTGTCCTTAGAGTCCATCACAAGGCACAGGAACAGGCACATGTCCTTACACGTCTGTCAAGCCAAAGGAAGAGTGAGCAGGAAAGAGATGTAAGGGAACACATCTGTCACCTCTTTCCTCACAGAGGAAGAGCCTCTGACCATTCTATCACCACTGCAAGCTAGCGCCTTGTCCCATCACAGATTCAAGAAAGGCCTGGCCCTGTGGAAACCAATACCTTGAGAACATGACTTAGGAATTCAGCTATTTCCACCACACCCTTTCTCCTGTGGCCTCCTCTTGCTTCTTCAGATTCCCAGTTCTGTCTCAGGAAGGGTGCTATTGTCAGGATTCGCTCTAACCGCTGCAGGGTACGGGGATTCTCTGTCTCTCTCTCTCTACCTGGCCTCTTTCCTCTGCATGGTTCTGGTTCTCTTATACAATTAAAGAAAAAAAAAAACCTTTTCCCATGCATCCAGGGCACACAGGTATGGCAGCTACAGGCTTCTGTGGCTCACTTCAGCAACCCAAGTGGAAAAACAAATCTTTACTTCAGAAAAAGGACTCTGGGTCTTGGGTCCTGAGACTGCTCCTTGTGGCAGCTGCTGGTTCAGGAGAAAGGCGGACTGTGGTTACCCAGCCCTCAGGCTGTCCTTCCTTCAGGCCGCCAGCCCTCACACAGCCCCTGTGGCTATGGGTGGGCATGGGGTCTCTCCAGACTTCTTAGCTACAGCTCATGTTGCGGTGAGTGCTGGCAAATGTCTGCACACAAATGTTCATAGCATGCTATCAAAGCCAGAACCTGGAAATGACACAAATGTCCAGTCAACAGGTGCCGCAGTAAACAGTCTCTCAAACAATCTAAAGAAATCTCAGCAATGAAAAGGGGTGAGTGTTTCAATCTGAGGAAACCTCAGAAACAACGAGGGGAACAAAGAAGGTAGACACAAGACTGCACAATGTGTGGTTCCATTTAATAGAGTATTTAGAAAAGACACATCTGGACTACTTCCCTGGATGTGCACAAGAGGTAGACTTAGAAAGCCATAAATGAAGATGTGAGGTAAGGCTAAAATCCTGGAGACGGAATGGTTGCGATTTCACAGATGTTGACATTCGTTAACCATCCCTAAGCCTACACGGGAATGGGTGCACTTAACGGTTATTTACAATCTATCCATATAAACCAAGTGCTGAGTGTTTGTGAGTCATTTCAGGATAAAGCCCAGGAGTCTTGGAACAGTCCCCAGGCTCTGGCTGTGCCACCCACTCCTCAGGGCACCCATCTCCTCTGTGATACTAGGGCACCATGTTGATTGCAGGTCCCCAACAGGTCTAAACTGCCTTCCAGCTGTGGCCTCACAGGGGCAGCTCCTCTGCCCATCAATGCCCACCAAGAAAGAAGCATTTTGTCTTATTTAATTCCAAAATGCTTGAGATTGAGACAAGGAGGCATCTGTACTGCCTTCTTTAGGCAGAATGTAACACCTACCCCCCCCTTTTTTTTCCTACAACAGGCCATGAATATTCTCTTTTTAAATTTTTCCTGTACATTGACTTCTTTACCCTAGTGGAAACTCCTGAAGGCAAGCGTGAAAGGAATTTCTTCCATAGAATAGACATTGGCTATTTCCAAGTAAACATTTGGAAAAGGAGATTGAACAAAAAGCCCTTAAGGACTACCCTGTGCCCCAGCCTGTATTCCCCTCCTTTACCTGCTGCTCAGTGCTGTGACGTCATAGTTTCAGAAGAAAGCTGAGGTCTGGCACAGTCACGGCACTGAGGATCCTCCCTTTTCTCGTGTGTCTTGAACATTATTCTCAAACATTTTTTAAAATTATGAACAGCTTTCCTGCTAATTATTAAATCCGTATGTTATTTCAAGGGAAGCGAATCCCCCCCCCTTTTTTGCTTATTCACAGTCAATCCATCACAGTTTTACTTTCAAGAGCTATTTGATGTTCAAGAAGCCATTAGAACCCCCATAATGTCTCTTCCTGAGAAAAAGGATATAGGCAAAATTAAGCAAAACCAAATGCTAACAAAATCCTCAGAGATTAAGTAGAATAATAATGAGGGAAGTTATGCTGCTACACTATTCACTGTTCGAGCTCTTCAGACTCCAAGGAAGTCTGTGTGACTGGAGAGGCCTCACATCTTTATTCCACATTTTCTCCCCAGGGGACTGTGGAAGAATGAAAAAAAGAATAGTTTTATGGGACAGAAATCTTTGACATTTTGTTTCCAGAAGTATTTCAGTCTAGGTTTTCAGTCTCTTTGATATGAAACATCTAAAATTGCAGACCAAAATATCATTAGGGTTATTTTAAGTACATATTAAACTCTTAAGAAAGTAAAGTAAAAACCCAAGATCAATCTTCTGTCTCTCTCTCTCTCTTAACTAAAAATCTAAAAATACAAAAGGAGATAGAACTTGGATAAACCAAGGAGTTGATCCTAAAACAGGGACAGTAGAAGATAAATGTTAATCAGCAGTATAGGGACCTGTTGTTGGGTCTAGCCTTGGTTATTTACTGCTGTATTTGATGTGTGTGATGGCTAATCATGATTGTCGGCTTGAGGGAATTTAGGTTACCTTGTAAACACACTTCTGACAGGTCTGTGAGGGGTTTCTAGGTTAGGTTAATTGAGACGTGAAGACCCACCCTAAATATAAGTGATACAGTGCCCTGAGCAGGGTCCTGGGACTGAATAAAAAGGAGAAAGCCGGGTGCACAGAGGCGTTCACTGATCCCAGCTTTCTGGCTGCGGATACAGTGTGAAGAGCTACTCGGTATTCCTAGTGCTATAACTTGCTCCCTCTGAACTGCGGCAGAAGTAAACCCTTCCTTCCTCAGTAGCTTTTGTCAGATATCCTTTCATAGCAACAGGAAGGGTAACTAATAAAATACATTATATTAGCCAATCCAAATCTGTAAGGTCTCTACTGAACCCAAGCATGCTAGGATGGGCTATCCAATCCCTCAGTCATTCCTGGACCAGGTGACCAGAAGCCACTCCTATGACTGACAACTTGCTTAACTATTGGAAGTAGACAACTAAATGCATCCTGCCCTGCCTTGTCTCCACTACTAATCCCCCTCTAAAGGTTCCGCCCTAGCATAAATGGTTCTTGAAAGGGCTCTTCCCCTTGCCCCTGTTTGCTGCACCCAGACCACCATGTATTTTCAGCGGGGCTCTTATTTTCTAGGATCATCATTTTTCTGACCCCTCTTGGGCTGTACCTGATTGCTTATCACATTAAAAAATCCAAAACATGCTCTAACACATGTGCTGCAATTTTAATCAGCTTGCTGAGTTCATTACTAATAAGGGGACAACACACTGAACATATCATGAAATATTGAACATGGTATATTGCAAGTCATATTGATAAATCATTTTTATGTTCTAACTTGTCTATTTTTCCAAACTTTATGGCCCCTCTGTATTATGCAATTTTAATAATAAGATAGATCTGTTGGTACTAGAATGGAAAAACCACAATTTATTAACTGAACAAAGTGTTGACTTAAAATGTATTTTATGATGACAGTCTCGTAAAAAGTGTGTATTTGTGTGTACATAATGCAATTCTGGCAGAGTCTCATTTCTTATTTCTGTATATTGTTTCATTTTTATGAGTCTTTATTTTCCTTATAACCAGAAAGACAATATGAATTTCTAGTTAGAAAATCCTGAATAAGCAATAGGCAAGACCACACTTGGGGCTGAGTTGGGTTGTGTAATCACTGTAAAGTGGCCAATGCTTTGTCCCAAGCTGTCTCTGGGGACTCAAACTGAGGCAGAAGAAGGGAAAGAGGTACTGGTGTGCGTGAAAGATCTTTGGTTTTCATGGGGGGGGGGTTAGGGAAAAGAAAAAGCACTCTCTCTCTCTCTCTCTCTCTTTCTCTCTCTCTCTCTCTCACACACACACACACACACACACACACAACTAGTAGTAGAGCCAGAGTATAAAAAGCATAGATCTACCTGGAAAGAATACAGCATTCCAGGATATTAGATTATTAGGGCGCGATGAAGATGACTCTTCATGGCCATCGTCATCATCATCCTTCTCCTCCTCTCCTCCCTTCTGTCATTTCTCTCCTCTA
The DNA here is from genome assembly GCA_907164525.1 of Lophiomys imhausi. Classification (NCBI taxonomy): domain Eukaryota; kingdom Metazoa; phylum Chordata; class Mammalia; order Rodentia; family Muridae; genus Lophiomys; species Lophiomys imhausi. The sequence goes on along the minus strand of CAJQZJ010027415.1, from coordinate 5,075,735 downwards.
CCCAATTACATGTAAATCTTGGTGAAAGGTGGAGGTGGGGGGGGGGCTGGAGAGATGGCTCAGCGGTTAAGAGCACTGACTGCTCTACCAGAGGTCCTGAGTTCAATTCCCAGCAACTACATGGTGGCTCACAACCATCCACAGTGTGATCTGATGCCCTCTTCTGGTTGCAGATGTTCATGCAGATAAAGCATCCATACATAAAATAAATAAATAAATCTTAAAAAAAAAAAGAAAGGTGGAGGGGATACGACCGGTCTGAGCCCTTCGTTCTACTTTAAGTTTTCAGACCCAGACTCAGGACCAATCAAATATTAGCTGGTGAAAGAAAAGAGAGAGTAAGATGATTTTTCATGGCCTCCCCAGTGATAATCTCAGCCGTCTGGGCAGTCGGCAGGGCACTGTCTGCTGTGGGAGTCTGTAAAACTTTTTCAGCTGGTTGCCCTGGGATCCATGAGGCTTGCTATCCGACCCCAGGCAACCTCTTAAGAGGGAGGATTTATTTTTACAGTCATTCACACCAGATCCTATTTGTAATTTTACAGCTTTAATTATTAAAAAAAAATTCTTATCTGCCTAAATTCTGGGTAACTTCTCTGGGTTTTTAGTCCACATATCAGTCACAAATGTGGTCAAAATGAGATTCATTGTCTAGATAAAGGATTTCTTTTTTTTGTTTGGTTTGGTTTGGTTTTTTGAGACAGGGTTTCTCTGTGTATCCTGGGCTGTCCTGGAACTCACTCTGTAGAACAGGCCGACTTTGAGGGTATAGAAGTCTGCCTGCCTCTTCCTCCCAAGCGCTGGGATTAAAGTTGTGCACCACCACCTGGCTAGATTTAATACTAATTTTTGAGTCAGAGTCTCACTATGTTATCTGGGCTACTCTAGAACTCATTATTTGGACCAGGATAACCTCTAACTCACAGATCCACCTGTCTCTGCCTTTTGTCGGCTGGGAATACAAGCGTGTACTACACCTAGATTTCATTTTAATTTTTTTAGTTTCATGTAGCCAAAGTAAGACTCACATTTGCTAGTAGCCAAGGCTAGCCTTGGATTCTTGTTGCTTCTGTTCCTGCTTTCCAAGAACTAAGATTACAGACATGGAGTTCAACCGTTGGATAGAAAATTAGCTGATTTGAGACTAAGGAGAGATAAAAGCAAGGGAAAAGATAGAAATAGACAACTGTATAATCCTATGAATGGGAAGGGGCTGGGGATTTGTCAGGGATACCAGAGCCCAAATTTAAAACACCCATGTGCTCACTGCTTGTGAGAAATGCTGGATACTGGAGTAAGGGAATGAGAGCAGACATGTTCTGCGTGTCATCCTTCCAAAAAATTCACAACTCCACGGCCTGGGAACCACACAGCTCTGAAAGGAGGCCTCCTCAGCTCTCAGAGGTTTTCCCAACCCCAGCTGAGCTGAGGAGCCCAGGAGCCTAAGCACCACTCCTCCACTTCTCTTCTGGGCTTCTTAGCTTCTTTCGATGAGGGAGTCACACCTGGCAGCAAGTCTCTTAAAAAAGATTTATTGGAGGGACAAATCCAAGAGAGGGGGGGACAAATCCAGGAGTGACTGCACCTGCTCTCAGGAGAAGACAGCAGAGAACTGGACAAACACAGTCATTATATGTAGGACTTTTTAGGGGGCAGAACTTTCCAGAGCAGAGACTTCCAGAGTGAGGATTGGTGGGATTTCAAGTTCTGAGCTTGGGGAATTTAGGAATTAGTGTATTTTCCTGTTCAGTGATTGATGGGTTTCCTGCTGAGATTGTTGGGTTTTCTTGCTCAGAGATTGGTGGCTTTTTGTTCAGATTTTTCACCTAAAATTAGCATAATCTAGGAAAGGTACTGTTGAGGGGCTAGAGATGGCCTTTGTAACAGTTAGAGGCTGAAATTGCCATTATGACATAAGAGAGGTGTTGGGGAGGGGCCTAGTAACTCAGGCCTTAGAGGGTTTACACAAACTTGAACTCTAAGCTAAACAAAACAGCTTTCGTTAACTAAACTATGAACTTTAAAAAGGGGTCAGATTCCTGTTCCTGATCCCTGGTTGTCTGTGCCAAACCATGCAAAGCTCCCTACTTCAGAAAATGGCTAGTTTATACATCGTTGCCACAGAGATGGCAAAGGAGCTCACACAGATCCCTGTCAGCAGCAGCCATAACTGAAGATCCCTGTCAGCAGCAGCCATAACTGAAGCCTCAGGTGCTGCTGTTTTCCTCTGTGGCTCCAACTTCCCAGTTTTTTCAGGCGTCAGATCTCAGGTCCCAGGGATGTGGAGATTTAGCCTCAGTTGCTCCCGAGTCCCGAAGTGTTGCTGCTACCCAGAGGTGGAGAGAGACCAACAGCATAATCAGAAGATGTGAGCACCCAGTTCAGGGACCACAGGGGATGGAACCCAGGAGAGCTGCAGAGCTGGAGAAGGGGCACCCAGGGTAAGATGTATGGGGATCCCAGAGGCAAAACTTGAAGCAGCCCCACCTGGCTGCTAGAGCTCCTCAGATGGAGGCCTGGACACTTTCCTGCAAAGTATAGAAAGTTTACAAAGTATACAAAGTTAACAGAGGAAGTCTAGCTTGAGTCTTGTGAATAGCATATATTCAGCCTCTATGAATTATCCCTTGTTTTATATACTTATCTATTGAAAATGCATAGCGAATGGAATTTAAATTTTAACTGTTCTGATAGGTATTACTGCTCATAAATAATCTATATCTTACCAGGGGGTTGTAGATTCTGCGTTATTGAACTTGTAAGTGGGCTTATGTGTTAGTCATACTTGCTGTAACACATTCTAAAACCTAGTAGTTAAAAGTCAGTGCATATTTATGATCCGACACCTGTGTGTCAAGAACTTGGAAGTGGCTCAGATGGGTAGGTCTAGTTCAGAGCCTCTCATGTGATTCTGGTATAATACTACCCAAGACTTCAGTCATTTGAAGGAATGGTCCAGGAATGAGCCAGGAACACCATCCTCCATGTGGGATCATTCCAGGGCTGATGGATCTGAGCTCTTGGTTAGTCGCTACTAAAGAAGAGTCAAGGTTCCCTCCCATTGGTCTGATCATTAGGACTGAGTGTCCTTGTGGCATGTATTGTCATGTTTTAATTGTCAATGTGACACAATCTAGAATCATGTGGGAAGGGAATATGACTGAATGATTGTATAAATTAGATTGGCCTGTGGACATATTTGTGAGAGACTATCTTGGTTATGTTAACTGAGTGGGAAAACCCACTGTGGATGGTACCATTCCCTAGGCAGGGAATCCTGGATTATATAAAAGAGGAGAAAACAAGCTGAGCACTTGTATCCATGTATTAATTCATTGCTCTCTACCCTTGACTGTGGATGAAATATAACTAGCTGCTTTACATTCCTGCAACTTGATGTCCCCACAGCATTGTATTGGTGAGCCAAATAAACTCCCCCTCCCATATGCTGTTTTTTTTTTTAAATCAGGATATTATCACAACAACAGGAAACAAAACTAAAATATGTGACAACTGACTTCTTAGGACAACAAAATTGGTGACACATGCGATTTCAGGGAAGACACTTTAAAAGTCAGAATGTAGTTTCCTTTTCCACAAGACAAGTGTGTTTCAGAGAGAAGGCCCAAATCCTAGAGTAAAGGAAGTATGGATCAGAGCTGCATGGGCAGGTGGAGAGAATGAAACAAACTATTTCTGCTACCAGCCACTAAGATTTGAATATGGGACTGGGCACGGTGGCATATGCCTTTAATCCCAACACTCGGAAAGCAGAGGCAGGGACACCACAGAAACTGCCAACTTAGACTCTGTTCCCCACAATGACTGGCTGTGGGTCTCTGCAACTGCTCCCATCTGCTGCTAGAGGGAGCCTTGCTGATGATGACTGGACAAGGCAGTGATCATGTTTATCTTTCTGAGTCTAGATTCCCTCACTCAGGATGACTTTTTCTAGTCCCATCCATTTGCCTGCAAATTTCATGATGTCAGTTTTTTTAAACAGCTGGGTAATACTCCATTGTATAGATATACCACATTTTCCTTATCCATTCTTCTGTTGAGGGACATCTAGGTTGTTTCCAGTTTCTGGCTATTATGAATAAAGCCACAATGAACATGGTTGACCACAGTGCCCGTGTGGTAGGATGAAGTACCCTTTAGGTGTATGCCCAAGAGTGGTCTGATAGCTGAGTCTTGAGGTAGATCGGTTCTCAGTTTTCTGAGAGACCACCATATTGGTTTCCAGAGTGGTGTATTAAAGGTAGTATTCCAGTTTCCACTCCCAGCAGCAATGGAGGAATGTTCCCCTTGTTCCACAACCAGCATGAGTTGTCATTTGTGTTATAGATTTTAGCCATTATAACAGGAGTAAGGTGGAATCTCAAAGTAGTTTTCATTTGCATTTCCCTGATGGCTAAGGATGGAGAACATTTCTTTAAGTGTTTCTCAGCCATTTGAGATTCCTCTGTTGAGAATTCTCTGTTTAGATCTGTATCCAATTTTTAAATCGGATTATTTGGTTTTTTGATATCTATTTTCTTGAGTTCTTTATATATTTTGGATATCAGTCCTCTGTCAGATATTGAGTTGGTAAAAATCTTTTCCCATTTTGTAGGCTTCTGCTTTGTCTGATTGATGGTGTCCTTTGCCTTACAGATTTTCAGTGTCGTGAAGTCCCATTTATTAATTGTTGATCTTGGTGCCTGCATTGTAAGATTGTAAGTGTTCTGTTCAGAAAGTTGTCTCCTGTGCCAATGCATTCAGGAATATTCCCCACTTTCTCTTCCATCCGGTTCAGTGTATCTGAGTTTACAACATCTTTCATTAACAGATCAGAGAAAGCTATGTAACCCATGCCTACAGAATTAATTTATGGCTCAAAAATAGAAGACATAGCTAAAATGGTAAGTAACAAAACCAAACTGCAAAAAAAAAAAAAAAATCTTCAAAGAGTATGCCAGTGGTGTGATAGAACTACAATGAAAAGAAAAGGGATTGTGAAATACAACATCTAATAACAGTACAGATCCCATTTGGAGTATAATATTTAACTACTTAATCTCTTTGAGCCATTTTCTTATATTTATTTGGAGATAACTATAGTGCCTAGAGTGAGTAATGGTAGAAAAATAAGACCGTGTATTAATGAATTTAACAGGAGAGATAGGAAGATGTCTCAGTCAATAGTGTTTACAGTGCAAGCTTTGTTGTTCATTTGTTTTACTTCTACTCAGTTACAGTAAGTGACTTTTAATTAGATTAATATCATAGATATCCTGAACTGTCTGAATAGTAGTAATAAGAACATGACTAGAAGTAAGAACAGAAATTAAAATGTCTTAATCTAAGCCCCAGACTTACTTTTTCTGTGTTTTGAATAAAATTTCTCCTTTCTATAATATATATATATATTATATATATATAAACATATATATATAATATATATAAATCATTAAGAAGTTCTTTCTTTGGGAAGAAAATAGATTATTTTGCTTTTATGTTATTGTTTAGTTCCAATTGAATCATAAATTTAACAATGAAAAGAGAGTTCTCCTGGAGCAAATAAAATTTCCTGTCATTCCAGAAAAGTAGGGGGAATTATAAGAACATATAATGAGAAACATTTTTCCTGATATTAACAATCAATAAATCTTGGGAATGTTTACTTGGTGCCCAATTAGTAGCAGAACAATAGTAAAGGATATCTGAAACTTTTCCGAGGCAAAGATTGAGTTGGTGATTTTTAAGTTCACACAATTTAATAGAGCCTGGTTATCCTTAGTAAGTACATTGGGACCACATGTGCAGTTGGGAGGGACAATCCTTTGAAGGAAACATCTCATGGACAGTTCAGGATATCTATGATATTAATCTAATTGACATTGTAAAAGTCACTTACTGTAACTGAGTAGAACTAAAACAAATGAACAACAAAAAACCTTTCTAGCCCCCTCTCTCGTATTTGGGGGGGGGGGACAGAAGCACTTCTGAAACCCCAAGCTAAACATGATGCCTCAAAGAAAATGGACTAACTGGAATTTTATCATCCTCAGACAGCTTTCTAATATTCTTCATGTGAAGGAGACTCATGATGGGCTGGGGCCATACCTCAGTGCTTAAGAACATTTGTTCCAGCCGGGCGGTGGTGGCGCACGCCTTTAATCCCAGCACTTGGGAGGCAGAGGCAGGCGGATCTTTGCGAGTTCGAGGCCAGCCTGGTCTACAAAGTGAGTCCAGGACAGCCAGGGCTACACAGAGAAACCCTGTCTCGAAAAACCAAAAAAAAAAAAAGAACATTTGTTCCTCTTCCAGAGGACCTGAGTTCAGTTTCCAGCACTCACAGCAAAGGGGGATATCCAATTCTCTCCCTACTTCCAGATAGAGACACACATATAATGTAAAAGAAATTAAACTTTTAAAAAAGCAGAAAGAAAGTTCATACTATTTTGTATTGTAGGTCTGGGTAGATACTAAAGTGCTCTCTCTCTCTCTCTTTCTCTAATGTATATTGAGATAAAACTCATAAATATGTTAAAAGACATATGTGGGACACACACACACCCATGAAACACACATACAAAATTCAAAGATGGGGGACCAGTGTGCTCCCCAAAGTTGGAAACACCCTGTGGAACTCTTTTCTTTTCTTTTCTTCATGCTCACCAACTTTAACCTTCTGCCACTGTTTCATGTAGACATTTTAAACATCTTGGGGCTACCATCCATCTTTATTTCAGGTTTGCATATGGGGTCCTACATGCCCTAGCTGTCTTTCCCACAGGCATCCAGCTGTTACAGCATAGATTATTAAGTAAGCTTTATTTTCCCGCACAGAATTGATATGGCAGCTGGTTTATAATCATCCGAGTACATGTATGTGTCTAACTATGAACCTGATCCTGTTCCATTAGTCTATTTACTTGTGTAATAAGTCTTGAACTTGGAATCAATATTCTTTGCTGTTTTACAGCACTATTCTGGTAGCCCAGAGTTCTTTGTATTTCTATATGAATTTTAGAACCACATATCATCAGTGTCTTCAAAAGAACCTACTGAGCCCTGTAGATGATAGGAAGCTCCAGATCATGGACTCTGTCCCCAGGGAGAACTTACTTGTGTTTCTGCCACATAAAGAGGCTGACAACTGGGCACCTAGTCTGAGAAACTCAAAGCTGAGCTTGTGAGAGCTGGTCTACAGCGGCCATCTAATTCCCAGGGTGGAGGCTGGCAGCTATGGGATGCCTGGACACTTGCATGGCCCTTCATCTTCTCAGCCTCTTTCTGGAGGTATCTGTCTTGTTGATCCAGCTAGGACATGCCCAGAGCTCTTGTGGTTTACCTGTCAATTACCTTCAGGGGGAAGGGTCCCCCAAAACTAGTCTCACCTTTCTTTTTTTTTTTTTTTTTGGTTTTTCGAGACAGGGTTTCTCTGAATATCTCTGGCTGTCCTGGACTCGCTTTGTAGACCAGGCTGGCCTCGAACTCACAAAGATCCGCCTGCCTCTGCCTCCCAAGTGCTGGGATTAAAGGCGTGCGCCACCACCGCCCGGCTAGTCTCACCTTTCTTGGCCTCATTTTCCTTCTAGATCTTGAATTAGCAAATCTTCACTATTTTGGTAGTTCCTTCTTACCTTGGACTTGCTGTCTAAAAACTATAATTTGTTCAACTTTTTAAATTGTCCTCAGCAAGAAGTTGGTCTGAAACAACCTAATTAGCCAGGCTTTGCTGGAAATGGCCCCATGGCATACACTTCATAAAACTTTAAGTTCATTAAAATTAACTTTGTTTCATAAAATATGTTCATACTCTTCTAATGATTCTGGAGAGAACTGGAAATCCCTTGGAGGGGTGGGTATTGCTAGGTTTGTTTCCATATTGTTAAGGGACAAAACTACCACAGACTCTTAAATTAGAGCAAGAGACCACAAGCAGAACATGGTGCTGGGAGATACACACCAAGGCTCACTTGGTCCTGGATTTACAGCTCCCTTGCTACCATCCCCTAAAAGGGAGCCTGAGGAAAATATAACCCTTCTCATTACCTCCCTCCAGTCCCACTGAGGCAAAGCGGCGTCACCAAACTCATCAACTTTTATTACTGAGCTGTAGCCACATGTGAATTTACAGGCTCCAAACATGTCCATATTTCATGTCTAATGTATCTAGACATAAACTCAAGGCTTCTAAAGAAGTGATCATGTAGGATCAGGACACCAAACCTGATGTCACTTAATCCTACTGAACATTGTACAGAAAGAAGTGACCCGAGGGATTCCTCAGAAAGAACAGAACCAAGAGGTTAAAACCCAAGTTTTGGTTTTTATAAGATGCTAAGGCATCTTATAAAATTATTATACCTCTTAATTCTGTGTGGGATAGGGGGTGCCTGCTTTCTCCACTACATTAATCCAGGGAATAAACTGCGATCATGGCTGAGCAGCAAGCACCTTGTCATAGTTAGGGTTTCTATTGCTGCAAAGAGACATCCCGACCACAGCAACTCTTATAAAGGAAAACATTTAATCGGGGCAGCCCGCAGGCAGAGATAGTGCTGGAGAGGCAGCTGAGAACTCTTTATCTAGATTGGCAGGCAGCAGGAAGAGAAAGTGAGACATGGAACCTAACTTGAACTTCTGAATTTACACCAACAAGGACATACCTCCTAATAGTGGCACTTCCTGGTAACCAAGCATTCAAATATATGAGCCTATGGAGGCCATTCATATTCAAACCACCGTTACCCACTGAGCCATCTTGCTGACCCTAAGGAATCTTTTTATAAAGGCAGAGGATTTTTAGGAGGAAGAGAAAGCAGAGTAGCCAGTACCTTTTATGTACTCACATATTCAGTCCTCACAATATCATTTCCCTTTTTCTTTTTTCTTTTTTTAAGACAGGTTCTCCCTGTGTAGCCCAGACTGGCTCTGATCACAATCCTCCTGTCTCAGCCTCCCAAGTACCCATTTTAAATTTAAAAACCATACCCAAGGTCTGATAGCTAGTGTCTTGCAGACCTAAGATTCAAATTCAATTCTTCCCAGTGCCAAGCTTATTCCCTGAAGGTGTAAAAGAGAAGCAAACATTTTTATTTAAATGAGCTCTTGGCTCAGTCCCTGGACAGAGTGTGATCTTGGTGCTTGCTTGGGGTTTCCCTCTCACAGGCTCAGCACTGTTCTCCCTGAACAGCAACAGTTTGCTGAGCACTCAGTGAGTCTTCCATTCTGAGGTTCTCACCATGGAGGGGGAGGCTGGAACAGACGGCTCAAGAAACAGTCATGAGCAGAAGCTTCCACAAGCTTCTCTCGTCACTTCTGCATCACAGTACAAAGAAGAGATGCGGAAAATACAGTTCCTATCTTCCAAAGCGTTTGTTTGTTTGTTTTTCGAGACAGGGTTTCTCTGTGTAGCCCTGGTTGTTCTGGAAGTCACTATGTAGACCAGGCTGGCCTCAAACTCAGAGATCCACCTACTTTTGCCTCCCAAGTGCTGGGATTAAAGGGCATTTATAGCAATTTGCCCCCAAAATCTTTTGTTTGTTTGTTTGTTTCAAGACAGGGTCTCTCTGTATAATAGCCCCAGCTGCCCTGGACTCACTTTGTAGACCAGTCTGGCCTTGAATTCACAGAGATCAGCCTGCCTCTGCCTCCTGAGTGCTGGGATTAAAGGCGTGTGTCACCACGCCCGGCTTTTTTCCAAATCTGTTAACCTAGACATTTCAGCAATTGTTTACCTATCATGCACACAAAATTTTAATTCCTGTAAAAGGTACAAAGAATATAAAACAAGTGGCCGGGTGGTGGTGGCACATGCCTTTAATCCCAGCACTTGAGAGGCACAGATAGGTGTATCTCTGAGTTCAAGGCCAGCCTGGTCTAATTAACTAATTCATTAAAAAAACAAGTAAACATGGACCTTCCCTATGAAACTCAAGGCCAATGAGCTGGTCCAGCATGTAATGGCACTGTGGTACATGCCTGACCAAGTGATGTAAGGTGGAAAGAGAGAACTGACTCCATAGAATTGTCCCCTAGCTTCTACACACATCGTCGCACATCATGCTCATGGGGTACATACACAATAATATTTTAAAATTTTTTAAGCCGTCTTGATGTAAGAGCACTGGGACTACATCAAGACTACAAAACCACAACTGGCTTTGCTGGAGAGCGTAATTCATAGTCTCATACTTGTACCACAAATGCTTTACCCGCTGAGCCACCTCCTCAGCCCTTCCCTCTTTTCTTTATCTCTTTTCCTCCCTCCCCCACCCCCCACCCCCCACCCCCACCAGTGATTGAGGAAGTCCTAAGAGGTAGAGAAAGTAGGATAACCTTCAAGCAGGCGGTGAGACATGAAAGATTGTGGGGTTTAGAGCTGGTGCCCCAGTTGGCTTGAGTTGATTTGACCCCCACTCTTATCTTTGCCACGCTGTAGGGACTCTAAAGTACATCTAAGCTGAAATCAACAGGATGTGTGTGCAGGCAGGAAATGGGCAGTCCGTATGTAGACTTATGGGAAATAAACCTAGTAGCAAAATAGAAGAGATTATAGAGGACCTAGGAAACAAATAAAGACATTTAGACATGATTTTTTTTTTTTTTTGGTTTTTCGAGACAGGGTTTCTCTGTTTAACAGCTCTGGCTGTCCTGGACTCGCTTTGTAGACCAGGCTGGCCTCGAACTCGCAAAGATCCGCCTGCCTCTGCCTCCCAAGTGCTGGGATTAAAGGCGTGCGCCACCACCGCCCGGCTACATGATTATTTTTTAAATTATTTATTTTATGTGTATGTGTGTCACATGCATGCAGGAGCCCAAAGAAGTCCAGGGGTTGATTCACAGCACCCACAAAGCATTTAGCAGCCAACTGTAAATTTTGTTCCAAGAGATCCGATGCCCTCTTACTACTCCAAGGGCTCCTACACAAATGGGTGGGCATACGTATATGCTGACAAAACATGCATATATATCGAAAAATTTCTTTTAACAATTTATTTCTTTATTTGTTTGTTTGTTTGTTTATTTATTGGGGGGGGTGGTTTCTGTGTACAAGTGGAAGTCAAAGGACTACTTACAAGATTTGGTCCTCTCCTTTTATTGTGTGGGTTTTGGGGATCAAACTGAAGTCAACAGATTTGGCGGCAAATGTCTTTACCTGCTAAGTCACCTCACTAGCCCCCTTTGAAGCATCTTTTTAAAAACCAAGGCTGAACCTCCACTTAGAACCATTGCTGAGCAGGCAGTCTCTAGTAGATTGTGTGACACTGAAAACCAGAGGGAGCAACACTTAGTGTGTATGTTAAAAACAGCTGGTGAAGGGCGCCCAGGAATGTTTGGCAAGCTCTGAAGTAAGGACCATGCAAAAGGCACACAGGAGACCCTCCCAAAACATTCAAGGAAAGTTGAGTTGCCCTGGTGGCTGCTCTGGCTGGTGGGACTGGTGTCACTGTATGTGCTTTCTCAGAGTTCCAATGACCTCACCCTACTCAACCCTGTAACTGTCAGACCCCTCTCTTAAATCAGACCCATCAGCTCCAGCAGCTCTTGTGTTCCAGAAGAGCAGTCCACACAGACTTACTGACCAGCTCATGAGCCATTTCGACTCCAGAGGAGGTCATGAGAATGATCCCAATAGTAATGAATCAGAAACAATTGTACCTCTTCTGAAATAACCCTGTGGTACTGGAGTGAAGAGAGAAAGGGCTGCCCAGATTTGGTGGCTTAAGCAGAATGGGCTCCTGGAAAACAAAGCATCCAGGGAGAACTCCTGGGACAGTCCCACCAGGACTTTTGAGGCAACTCTAATGAGATGATTTAGCAGTGTGGTGGACCAGCCTCCATAGCTCCCATACTGACCTAATCCCAGTTGAAATTGCACAACCAGCGCGAACTGACAACCAAGACATTTTTTCTCTTTAAAATTGTTATAGTTCCTCAATTTTATGCCTTATATTTTTTTTAAATTTCATGTTACAAATTATACCCTGAGGTTAACCTTCTCTGTAGATTAGAGGCTTGTTCCTTTATCATCCTTATACCCTCTGGAGCTCTAGCATGCCATGTTTTGTTCTGTAGAATATTCCTCATATTATTGAGTTCCTCTTTAGATTTCATGAGTCTGTGGACCTATTCTAGTTCACTTAAGTACCATACAGTTAGAATTATTACAGATCTACAATTCTTTCTGGTTTCTGATAGGATGTGCTCATTGGTGGTGTGCAGCTGTGATATCAGCACTCATGAAACTGAAGCAGGAGGATTGAAAGTCCAACACTAGCCTGAGCTATATGGTGACACCCTATAAAGACAGAAAGCAAGGGCTGGGAGACGGCTCAGTAGTTTAAATGCTTAGGGCACAGGCTTGATCTCTAGAGTCCTTGTAAATTCCTGACCAGAATGGTGGTCCACTTGTAATTTCAGCCTCAGAGGAATCTGCAATTCCCAGAACAAGCTGACTAGAAAGACTAGCCATATCCACAAGCTCTGAGTTTGACTGAGACCCCCCCTGTCTTAGTGAATAAGATGGAGAGGTGGTCAGGGATGATTCCTGACACCAGCCTTGGGCACACATATGCATGCCTGCACACGCACACACACATATACATAAATAAATAAGTATAATTTTAAATAAATGAAATATTTGAAGATCCAGCTATGAAATAATTATTTTAAAATACATGGGCTTTGGCCAAGCATAGTGGCACAACCTTTAATCCCAGCACTCCAGAGGCAGAGGCAGGGAGATCTCTGTGAGCTCAAGGCTAGCCTGGTCTAACCTGGCTAAACTGAGTGAGTTCCAGGACATCCAGGGCTATGTAGAGAGACCATCTCAAAAACAAACAAACAAACACACAGGTTTTGTATAAAGCAGAAAATGGTGGTTTGAATGAGTGGTCCCATAGGCTCATCTATTTGAATACTTGGTGCCCAGTTGGTGGAAATGTTTGGAAAGGATTAGGACATATTGCCTTGGTGAAGGAGGCATGTCACTGGGGATGAGCTTTGAGATTCAAAAGCCCTCACAATTTCCAGTTCTGTCTCTGTCTGCCTCATTTTTGAGGATCAAATGTGAGCTCTCAGTTGCTGTTCCTGTGCCATTCCTCCCTGCCTGCTGCCATGTTTCTCACTGTGGTGGTCACAGACTCTGACTTCCTAGAACCAGGATCCCCAAATTGAACACTTTTTTTTGTAAGTTTCCTTAGTCACACTTTTGTCACAGTAATAGAAAAATGACTAAGACACGATCTTACTAATGATATAAATTAAGAATACACTTAGGCATTATAAAGTCTGTATGAATAAAACTACCAGGACTGGAAAGATGGCTCAGTAGTTAAGAACATGGGATGCTCTTCCAGAGGACCTGGGTTCAATTCCCAGAACCCACATTGTGGCTCACAACCATCTACAACTCCAGTCCCAGGGTATCTGATGCCCTCTTCTGGCTTCCATGGGCACCAGACACACATGGTACATAGATATGCTTGCAGACAATATATACAAATAAAATAACAATTTTTAAATTTTTTATTTATTTATGTTTGGTTTTTTGAAACAAGGTTTCTCTGTGTAACAGTACTGGCTGTCCTGGACTCACTTTGTAGACCAGGTTGGCCTTGGACTCATAGAGATCTGCCTGCCTCTGCCTCCCAAGTGCTGGGATTAAAGGCGTGTGCCACCATGCCCAGCAATTACAGACAGCTGTGAACTGCTATGTGAATGCTGGGATTTGAACCTGGGTTCTTTGGAAGAGCAGCCAGTGCTCTTAACCACTGAGCCATCTCTCCAGCCTCTAAATAAAATAAATTTTAAAAACACTATCAAGCCGGGCGGTGGTGGCGCACGCCTTTAATCCCAGCACTTGGGAGGCAGAGGCAGGCGGATCTTTGTGAGTTCGAGGCCAGCCTGGTCTACAAAACGAGTCCAGGACAGCCAGAGATATTCAGAGAAACCCTGTCTCGAAAAACAAAACAAAAAAACAAAACAAAACAAAAAAAACCACTATCAAGTCTGAGAGATTCAAGAAAAAAATTAACTAATACAAAACAACCTATTTTCTTCAATGATGATTATTATAAAACAAAATGTATTCAGATTGCTATGTAAATGAATACATCATATTAATATATATTACACATATATAAATTATGTTAAACACATATAACTTTATGTGTTTATTTACTTAATTAGAGATAAGGTTTCATGTAACCCGGGCTGGCCTCAAACTTCCTATGTAGCCGAGGATTACCTTCAGCTTCTGGTCCTCTGCCTCTACATTCTTCATGGTGAGGTTTCAGACATGCACCTCAGCACCTGTTTGTTTGTTTGTTTGTGGTACTGGGGATCAAATTCAGAGCCCTGTTGTGCATATTAGACAAGCATGCTACCAACTCAACTACAACCTGAACCCTATATATACAATTTTATGTTAATTATGCCCCTCAAGCTCTTTATTTCATATTATAATTGTGCTCTGAGCTCAGTAGGACTCATTTCTTTTTAATCTTTTCAGGCCTAAATAGTCCAGTATCTTATGTCCAAAATCACAATTTTGTCTATTTGTTTAGTTTTGGGTAGACAAATCAATGGTTCAGAACAGAGTCCAGTGCAGACATAAATGTATAGCCAACTGATCATCAACAAAGGTATAGTCTCTCTCTCTCTTTTCAGAAAATGGTGCTGTAATAATTTGCTACATGTGGTAAAATGAACTTCAATTTATAACTTTATGCCATAAAAAAGCTAATAAAAGAGTTAATCCACTGTGTGTGTGTGAGAGAGAGAGGTCAATTTTCAAGAGTTGGCTCTCTCCCTTGACTATGTAAGTCCTGGGGATTGAACTCAGGATGCCAGGCTTGGCAGCAAGCACTCTTACTCTTTGGGCCATCTTCCTGGATCATTAATGTATAGATATTTTAAAACATGGGGTTACACATTTCAATTAAACATATTATCTAGGGAGTCACACTAGCAACAGTACTGGCTTTGAACTTGTGACGGTCTTTCTCCTCACAAGTGCTGAGATTGCAGGTACAAGCTGCCATGTCTAGCCCAGAGTTTCTAAGACCAACCAGGGACTGGTGATGTAGCTGAGCTGGCAGGAGACTTGCCTGTGCACAAAGCCTTGACCTCAGACTTCAGCACCACATAAACTAGGTATGGTACAGCACATCTGTACCCCAGTCACAGGAAGTAGAAAAAGGAGTATTAGAAGTTCAAAGTCATCCTTCCCTATTCTCATAATTAGTTTTTGTCAGTGTTTTCTTTTTCTGTTGTCTCCTCACTTTCTTTAATTCTTCTGTTATACAATACATCCTGAGAGCAGCTTCCTGTTAGTGTAACTTTATATAATTGTGTTTGTTACACAGTTTACCCGGCTATCATTCTAGACTCTATCATATTATTTGTTAAACAAGCTTCACAAAAAAGAACTGAGCAGTTATTACTCTATTCTTAACCCCCTAAACTAATCTGGCTTCCTCTCAGCTTAAATTCCAGAGACACTTGCAACTTTGTGGCATTCCTGTTGCAGCTGACTCTCTCATAATATCTCCTGCACCTCTGCCTGTGGCTGAATCCCCGATTTCCTCCTACAACTCCTCTCCCTCTGGAGGGCAGGAAGTTCAGCCCTATTCTCTCCCATGCCCAGTGATTGGCTGTAAGCTTCTTTTATTGACATATCAGGGGACAATTGGGGAGCAGTGTTTATACAACATTCAGACAGGAGATTCTCAGAATAAGGATTGCAACCAGATATGGGGGTATAGAAATCAGCATTTGAATTACACAATAACCTTATGCCTACAGTTTCCCCTCCTTCTGTTCCTACCAGTCTCTCCCCAATCCCCCCAACCTGCCACCTCCCGTCTCCCCCAGATTCATTCCTCCTTCATTTCCCTTCAGAAAAGAGAAGGACTCCCAGGGATATCAACCAAACATGGCATAACAAGCCACAATAAGACTAAGCACAAACCTTCATATCAGGCTGGGCAAGGCAACTAACTCACTGGAAGAAAAGAGTCCTAAGAGCAGTTGAAAGAGCCAGAGACACCCCCACTCCCACTGTTAGGAGTCCCACAAAAACACCAAGCTAACAACCATAACACATATGCAGAAGACCTAAAGCAGACCCGTGCAGGCTCCATGGCTGCCGCCTCAGTCTCTGTGAGCCCATGAGCCATGGTTAGGTGATTCTGTGAGCCATATTCTCCTAGAGTCCGTGACCCCTCTGGCTCCTGCAATTCTTCCTCCTCTTTTTCCAAAGGTTTCCCCAAGCTCTAAGCAGAGGGACCTGATGGAGATCTCTAATTTGGTCTCTCTCTGTGCCTAATGTTTGGTTTGACACAGACCTTGAGTTGGTAAAGGGGCTTTCAGCTGAGATATTGTCTATATCAGATCGTCATTTGGATAGGAGTACTTCTTGATTGCTAGTAGATGTAGAAGAGCCAGCTCTCTGTGAGAGGTGCCATTCCTGGACAGGTGGTCTTGGGTTGTATAAGAATGCTGGCTAATCTGGGCATAGAGGTGAACGCTTTTAACCTCAGCACTTGTGAACCAGAGGCAGGCAAATCTCTGTGAGACCAGCCTGGTCTACACAGTGAGTTCCAGGCCAGCAAAGGCTACATGTCAAGACCCTATATCAAAAAACAAAACAACACCTCCACCTCCCCCTACCAAAAAAAAAAAAAAAAAAAGAATGCTGGTTAAGCACAAGCCAGGGGAGCAAGCCAGTAGGCAATTGTCCTCCAAGGTCTCTGCTTCAGTTCCTGCCTCCAGGTTCCTGCCCTGTTTTCCCTCAGTGATGGATGGTGAACTAGGAGTTAAAGATTAAATAAATCCTTTTCATCCTAAATCATTTTTGGTCAAGGTGACTTATTAAATCAACAGAAAGCAGACTTGAATAGCTATCTAGCAAATTTGAGACCATCTTGGCCTGCATGAGACCCTGTCTCAAAACAAACAAAGCTAATTATATGAAGTATTAACAAGGACATGGAGCAAATGGAACTCATATATGTTGCATCTGGGGGTTTTAATTTTACTCTTCTTATAAGTTAATAAGTTATCTATTATTTACGGATACTGACAGAAAGACATAATTTTTGGGCCCAAGACCAAATGCTTTATTGCTCATTGCACAGGAAGACATGGGAGCCTTCTGCATCCCTTTCTTCTGCTCACCACACACCCAGGTCCAATCTGAACAATGCAGAGGGGCCAGATGGTGCCACACCCACAGGTGAGGAGCCTGTAACCCTGCTTTTTGTCCTAAGGAGATTATCTCAGGGGTTGCTGCTGAAACAACAATTGTGAGATGTAAAAAGACTTATGCCAGCCGGGCGGTGGTGGCGCACGCCTTTAATCCCAGCACTTGGGAGGCAGAGGCAGGCGGATCTTTGTGAGTTCGAGGCCAGCCTGGTCTACAAAGCGAGTCCAGGACAGCCAGAGATATTCAGAGAAACCCTGTCTTGAAAAGCCAAAAAAAAAAAAAAAGACTTATGCCTACATTGCTGATTACTCTGTAAGACGAGCTGGCAGCAGCTTGACTCACATCTCCCCCTCAGTCTATGCCACCCTGGCTTCTGGCAGGCTTTTTTTTTTTTCCTCACGATTTTATCACACTGTAAACCATTCAGATTAAGCTGATTGATAGAGACTGGAGCCAACACTGTTAAGTTTACCCCGACACAACAGAAAGATGAGTCCTGAAGGACTGACCTCAGATGCAGCCTGGACTATAAATGAGTCCTGGGAGGACTGGTAGGCTGTACTTTAGACCTTCAAAATGCAGTCCAAGGCCATTCTCAGTTGCTGTATACAGCATGGCCAAAGCCACTGAACACAGTCTCCCAACCCAGTGACCACAATTTCAACTTTTTCCCAATTCTTTTCTACATGTACCAAAACTTTTCATCTAGGTCAAACGTGAATACAACAAGGGCATTTTTCAAAACCATTTACATAGCTTGTTTTAGTTCCCTGCTCAACTTCATTAGCAAGAAGAACAATGAAGACATCTACTGCACACCTACAAGAGCATTCACTGCCAGATCCTTAGATACCCTCAGAACCCTGGGTTCTGTCCTAGAGAGTCGTATCCTCTGCTTTCCAAAAGTCATGACTCGGTCACCATCCCACCATCAAAATTCTTGGATCCAACAAAAGAAACTAAAGGACCCAAAAACAAACTGGTGTGGCTACAAGCATGTGATTCCCAATAAAGGTGCCAAAAACACAAACTGGAAAAAGACCGCTTGTTAAGATGTACTGGGAAAGTCTGGGTGCCCACACATGGAACACTGAAACTACATCCCTGTCTCACCTTGCACAAAAAATGGTCCCAGTGTGGATCAAAGGCCTTAATGTAACACCTGAAAGTCTCAAATTAATCAAGGAAAATATTCAAGAACACTTCAGGTCTTCATATATAAGCAATGACTTTCTACCCTCCGATAGCTTAGAAAACAGAAAGAACTGGCAAAGGGGGTCACATCTTAAAAATAAAAACCAAACAAGACACAATTACCAAAATGAAAAGGCAGCTTAGCAGGCAAGGTAGCGCATGCCTGTAATTCTAGAGCTTGGGAGATGGAGGCAGGAAGAATATGAGATTCAGTCCAGCCTGGGCTGTACAAGATCCTGTAAAAAAAGGGGGGGAGGGGTGGAGAAACAGAGAAAGACAGGAAGGAAAGATGGAAGTAAAGAAGTCTATAGAATGGGAGAAAATCTTTGACTAAGGATTAAGATCCAGAATATATAAGTCATCCAAAATGTTAAACATCAAAAGGACAAATAATTCAATTGGCAAGTGAACTGTACAATCCTCAAAAGAAGGACAAATGGCATGAAAAAAAGCCAACATTTTAAACCATCCGTGTATTAAAACTACACTATAATTCTATGTCACCCCAGTCAGATTTACAATTATCAAAAAAGAGGAGGAGGAAAAGAAGGGGGAAGAGAAAAAAAAACCCACAAACAACAGCCAGGTGTAGTGACACAAAATCCCAGCATGTGGGATACAGAGGCAGGATCAGGAGTTCAAGGCCATCCTCAGCTACAAGAATGGTGAATTCTCATGAGTCTGGGTTGCAGGAGACCCTCTCTTTAAAAACTCACTTGTTAATGCTGGTGAGGGTGGAAATGGGAAAATGTATATGCTATTCATGGAAAAGTAAAGTAGTACACCACTCTGGAAATAGGAATGAAGATTCCTTATAAAACTAAAATTAGAATTCCCAAATTTTCAGCTCTACCACTCCTGCATATATACCTGAAGGAATCAAAATCATCCCCCACTAGTGAGACCTGCACACCTGTGTTTATGGTATCACTGTTTACAAATGCCAGTTATGCAATCAGCTTAGGTGCCCATAAGCAGATGAATGAATAAAGAAAACACAGAGTGTTGCTATGCTGTAAGAAAGAACAAAATTAGCTGGGTGTGGTGGCGCACACCTTTAATCCCAGCACTTGGGAGGCAGAGGCAGGCGGATCTCTGTGAGTTCAAGGCCAGCCTGGTCTACAAAGTGAGTCCAGGACAGCCAAGGAAACACAGAGAAACCCTGTCTTGAAAAAAAATAATAAAAAAAAGGAACAAAATTATATTGTCTGTAGGAAAATAAGTAGAGCTAGGGATCATGTTAAACAAAATGACTCAGACTATGAGAGATAAGTATCATATGTTTTCTCATATTGTTGTGGGGCATCCACCAAAGAAGACTGCTTGGACATGGATTTAAGCCAATAAAAAGTCTTTATTAGCTGGCCAGCAACTACACTGAGTGTTTGGGGTCCCAGTGTAGCACTGAGTGGTCATCTTTTATGCACAAAAGCTATATTCTTGGCTGATATAATTTAGTTAACAAGAACAGTTAACCAGAAGTGGAACTACAGAAGTTTAAAAAACAAGGTTAGCACATTTAGAGACTCTCCCAGAACTATGGACTTGGATGGATCAGGTCTTTGTTTTAGTTGTGGCAGGTGGTGCTGTCTGTGTGCTGAGTTTTATGTTCTGAATGTCACTTCCATCATATAGTGAGTTGTGCTAAGGTCTGGGGACCTATTACAATATGTGGAATCTAGAAAAAGGTAAAGTAAAGGGTCATGGAAGTGTAAGCTAGAGGGGGGACTATTAAGGAAAGGAAGAGGAAAATCAGAGAGAAGGGAGAGAAGGGGTGACATATGAGGGTAATTGGGGGACATGATCAAAGTATATGAAACCTATTATTTTGTATGCTACCACGTGGGTGCTAGGAGTTGAACTCGGGTCCTCTGGAAGAGCAGTCAGGGTACTTGGCATGGCTGCATCCATGTCAGCAGTACACATCCATTTAGGACTTGACACACTTAAGGCTTCCTCCACTTCCCACAGTGGACACAGAAGGATCATGAGTTTTAGATCAGCCTAGTACACACAATAAAACCTTGACAAAAGAAAAAGAAACAAAAAAAAAATCATGAAAAGGGGCTTTACTTTTATCTCTCTCTCATCAGGACTCAAGTCCAGTATTACAGGAAATAAAAAAAACAAAGAATAATTGCACAATCCTAAATATATACACACAGGACTCTGAAATGTCAAGTCCCAAGTGCAAAGGAAAAGGCTGAGGCTTGGCTGAGGAAAGAGAAAAGCTACCAAGGGTGTTTTGATATGAAGTCTATCAGCATCTGTGGATCTTTCTGCAGAGTCAGAAGTTTTGAAGTTGGCTATGTATGGTACACGGAAAAACTGGATTTAAAGTCCTAACAGTTCTGAACTAGCCACCCAATTTCTGGAGCAGGTGTTTGTGATGCCAGTGAATTTGTTCCCATGTCCTCGGTGTTACCAGTCATCCAGCTGAGGTCTTTTTACTCTGCCCAGGTCAGCAAGCAGCCCTGTAACCACTGGCCTTCGGGCTCTACGGTTTCCACTGTAGCAGAAGGCAGGTAGGAGCTGTGGTGAGCCAGTGCTCCAGCATTCCTGTGGCGATCCGACACTCAGTCTCACCAGAGTCACAACTCTGGCATAGGTCTAGGATGTCAACGGTCCTTAGCTCTTAATACTAGTAAGTGTCACAGATCTTGGCCTGGGGTCTGATGGCCTGGAAGAGACCGGGACCTACAGTCTCTCTTCTCTGGTTCCCTATAGCCTGTCATCCTTCAGTCTTGACTCCGCAGCTCCTCTTGCCTCCTCTCTGCTTCTGCTGCCCTTCCTCCTGAGCTGTTGAGCTGTTTCCTCAGCTATCGAGCAGCCAGCTAACTGCTTTGCCACTGACTGTCACTGCCACCGCCTCTTCTGTCACCACCACTGTTGTCTCTGCTGCTTCTTTGAGTTACAGAAGGAGAAAAAGGGCACCAGCGGGGAGCTCTTAACCACTGAGCTATCTCTCCAGCCCTGAGAGTTCTACATCTTGATCTGCAGGCAGCAGAAGGAGGCTGTGTGCCATACTGGGTGTAGCTTGAGCATAGGAGACCTCAATGCCCACATCCAAAGTGACACACTTCCTCCAACAAGGCCACGTCTCCTAATAGAGCCATTCCCTATAGCCAAGCATTCAAACACATGAATCTATGGGTGCCATTCCTATTCAAACCACCACAGTGGTATTGCTGGAGTTGAGTACCAAAGATTCTTAGCATCAGAAGAAATCATCTCTTCCATTGCCATGATTTTTAAATCATGTCAGAACTGCTGGAAACTATGAGAACAATCTCTGGGATTGAAGATTGTGTCAAACAAGAAACAATCCTCCATGCAAAAAAGCTGGGTGTGCTGGTGCACAGCTGTAATCCCAGCACTTAGAAGGTGGTGTGCCACATCCTTGCACAGTGCCTGGGAACTGACCTAACCTGGGCAGCAAGGGGTTGGGGAAGAATAAGACACCAGGGCACAGAAAAAAAAGCTGGGATCGGTGGACTGTGCTCTCTAATGGAGAAGCTGCCCAGCCAGGCAGCTTAGGTTTTTATTATACCCAGCTCAGGACAGGGTCTCCCAGGCTGGACACACCTCTCCTATAGGCAGAGAAGAGGCATTTGCACCAATCACAGCCTTGCCTCTTTAGCACGAGTCACAGTCATGGAGGTCTGTGTTTGTACCATATACTTTCTCATTATTGTGACAGACTACCTGGCAAAAGCAACATAAGAAAGGAAAGGTTGAATTTGGCTCACATTCTGAGAGTATGATCTGTCACCACAGCAGGAACTGGAGGTGGCTGGTTGCTTTGCATCTGGTCAGGAAGCAGAATGACGGATGTTGCTGCTCAGCTAGCTTTCTCCTTTTTATGAAGTCTAAGACCCTATCCCAGTGGTTTGTTGCCATGGCGATTATAAATCCTATGAGACTTTCAACACACTTGAACCATCACAGCCTTGCCTCTCTAGTATCAGTCACAGAAGTGCATCTGCTAGGCAACCAGGGGAATTGCTTCCTTTTGGTTGAGGTAGAAATTATCACAGGGTCACCTAGATTTCTTCCAGGCTTGTGACGGCAAAACCTCAAACAGCCCTGGCTGACACTATGTCTTCAGGAACTGAGGCAATCAGCTATGATTATCATGTAGTTTTCTCAGAGGATGTTCTCAAGAGGTGTTCAAAAATGGTGCTGGTGACCAGCGTGCTGGTGCGTACCTTTAATCCCAGCACTTGGGAAGCAGAGGCAGTCAGATCTCAGTGAGTTCAAGGACAGCCTGGTCTACAAAGTGAATTCCAGGATATCCAAGCTACACAGAGAAACCCTGTCTTGGAAAAAAAAATGGTGCTGGCATAAGGGTGGCCATTTGATTGACAGTCCTTTTGCAGCAAGGGAAAATCTAATAGCTGCCAATTAAGGAGTCATATTGTCCCATCCCACACATCTTTGCTTATTTATAGGAAAATAAACATCAGAAGGAGTGCTTACAGCAGTAACACAATTAGTGATTTTAAACAGATTTTAAAGTGCCTAATAGCAGCCCAGAGCCCCAGGGAGAGGTGGGTCTCTTTTATCTCTCTCATCAGGACTCAAGTCCAGTATTACAGGAATAACTCCAATTTGTATAATACATCTTCATAGTTTTTTTCTTTATTTTTAAGTCAGATTTATTCATTTTATTTTATGTGAATGTTTGCCTTCATGTATGCATCTGTCCATCATGTGCATCCTTTGTCCTTGAGGAGGTCAGAAGAGAACATTATATCCCCTGGAACTGGAGTTACAGATGGCCATGGGCCATCATATACATGCTGAGAATTGAACCTTCTAGAAAGATCAGCAACTGCTCTTAACTGCTAAGCCAACTCTCTGGCCCAAATCTTCACAATTCTTATGGGTTTTATCACTTCACTGTAGGGATTCCTAACCCTTACCCTGTTCTAGGATTCCTTGAGGTGCTTGTTTTAGCTGCAGGGTCCAAAACCTAGCAGCTGTGGAGCAGAGCCTAGACAACAACATATTCTACAAGTGCCTGCCTCTACACCCCGCTACCAGCGCAAACACAGAGCAGAGAGAACAGCTGTATTCAGTGTCTGAGAGTGTAGATGCCATTGTATCTTATATAGAAGTATCTTTAATTTGACACCAAACTGAAATTAAGCAAATTTCAAGTATGTGAATTATGATAATTGCTGGGCCTGGTAGGGTGAGGCAGAAGGATTGCAAGCTCATGATCTTCCTGGGCTGTAAGAGTGAGTTCAAGGCCAGCCTGGACAACTAAATAAGACCTTGTCTCAAAATGAAAAGTTAAAGAGAGGGCTGAGCGTGAAGCTCAGTAGTAGAACTCTTACTTGATGTGCTTGGGAGCTGGGGTGCAATCCACAATACCAAGGGACAAAATGCTGCAAAGTCTTGGGAACATCAGGGCTAGAGAGATGGCTTAGCGACGAGCGCTTGCTGCTCTTCCAGAGGATGAACCCAGGTCAGGTGGTTCACAACCACTTATGACTCCAGATCCAATGGAGCCAACACTTGGCTCTGGCCTCTCCTGGCGCTTCCATTCAGAGCACACACCCACATGCTGACACAAATTTACATGCAATTAAAGATAAAACAAAACTTTTTAAAAAAGCTTTGGGAATATTGCGTTTCAGTTGAATATACTCTGAGATTGTCCAAGTTTAACTGTTCAGATTTACTTTAGGCTTTAGGTCCAATTAGATAATGAATATTTAGAATATAGAAAATAAATCATCTTTCTACTTAACACAAAGGATGCTGTACAGTAGTAATTATGTAAATGGGCTACCCAGATTTTATACTGTTCACAACATTTATAAATCATAGTGGTAATTAGGTTTGCTTTATTGTCCCCAAAAATAGCTTGAGGCTAGGATTGGTCTCTGTTTCTTAACTTCTGATGCCTTTACTCTTGCAAGACCAAAATTTATTATTCTGTAGCTGCTTTGATTAAAATTCTTCACTATATTTCTTGGCTTTTTCCAGTGTGTAGTTGACATTTGATAAAAAATCGTTATGTTGAGCTGAGCATGGGAGCACACGCCTTTAATACCAGCACTCAGGGAGGTAGAGGCAGGTGGATCTCTGTGAGTTCGAGGCCAGTCTGTTCTACAACAGTGAGTCCAGGACAACCAGGGAAACACAGAGAAACCCTGTCTCAAAAAACAAACAAAAAAATTGTTATGTTGAATCATGATATTTATGTTTTAAAAAATGATAAAACTTTTTTTCACTATGAAAGTCAAAAAATACTTTGTCATCTATGAGACAGTCAGGATACTAAGAGACTTCTGTTATGGTAATGCCATTTGGGGCAAGGCAGAAGCCAATTTCGATGTAATCCAAGCTGCCTTTAATATTATCCCCTTCTCAGCCGGGCGGTGGTGGCGCATGCCTTTAATCCCAGCACTTGGGAGGCAGAGGCAGACGGATCTTTGTGAGTTCGAGGCCAGCCTGGTCTACAAAGTGAGTCCAGGACAGCCAGGGCTATATAGAGAAACCTTGTCTTGAAAAACCAAAAAATATATATATATATTATCCCCTTCTCTCAAATTCCTTCTGTTTTATGACCTCTGGCCATGCCCCTTCCTTCCCTAGCAACTCCCCTGAGCCTGCCCTGTAGTCTGTACTTCCTTCTTTCTGTTTCACTGCCACCATCACTCAATATGGGTCTCACCCTCTCAAATCTATAGAATCTCTTTAGAATGCAGAATTTATTCAAACTTTAAAGTTTCTAGCATTTAAATAAGTTACTAAATTCCTCACACTTCTCTCCTACCTTTCCAAGACTTGTTTCAGCCTGTGTTTCCAAACCTTTAGTACTAGGGGAACATAAAATCCTTTTTCCTCCTCTTCCTCTTCTCCTTTTTTGGTTTTTTGAGATAGGGTTTCTCAGCCGGGCGGTGGTGGCGCACGCCTTTAATCCCAGCACTTGGGAGGCAGAGGTAGGCGGATCTTTGTGAGTTCGAGGCCAGCCTGGTCTACAAAGCGAGTCCAGGACAGCCAGAGCTGTTAAACAGAGAAACCCTGTCTCGAAAAACAAAAAAAAAAACAACAACAAAAAAAAAAAAGAGATAGGGTTTCTCTGTGTAGCTCTGGTTGTCCTGGAACTCTATAGAACAGGCTGGCCTTGAACTCAGAGATCCACCTGCCTCTGCCTCCCAAGTGCTGGGATTAAAGGCATGTGCTAACACATCTGACTAAAACGTTCTTTATATTGTAAATTTTATTTGAGGATGCATTCAGTGGGTAACTACTAACACAGACTTTATGCTGCTGGAAGCCCTGGGCTAAGCATTAGAAATGTGATAAATAAGACATATTTCTACCATAGGTGAGGGTGAAAGTTTTGAAATATGGCATCTCAGCTACTGGCAAGAATGAAGGGCATAGAAACTTTCAAACATTCCTGTGGGATTATAAATCAGTACAAACACTTTAGGAGAGCAATTTGGAAATATCTAATATAGTTTAAAGCATATACTTACCTTCTATTTCTGGCGGTGCTCCAAATTAATGAAGTAGATATCCAGGGCATGAACTTAAGAGAAATAATAACAGAATAAGCTCAAAGAAAGAAAAAATAATAATACGAAAGAGGTAAATTAATAGAAAGGAAGGCAACATGCCATAGAGGAGGTTGACAATTTAAAAATGCCTCCAATACAATGGGTAGGGACATAGTGCAGCAGCAGCAGGTCAGTGCTGGTCTTGTGTGCACCAGGCCCTGGGTTCTGTCCCCAGCACCACATGAACCAGGCATGATGACTCGTCTGGTTTGCTTTCTTGCCTCTGTGATAAACACTATGATTAAAAGAAACTTGGAGGAGGAAAGGGTACCTTTCAACTTACAACTCTCAGGTCTTCCTGAGGGGATTCAGGGTAGGAACTCAAGCAGAAACTAAGACAGAAACCCCTGAGGAATGTCTGCTTAATGATCACCTCCTCCGTCTCATGCTCAGTTAGTTCTCTTATCCATAGAAATGGTGTCAGCCACAGTGGGCAGGGCCCTCCCACATCAGTGAAATCAGTGTTCCATAGGTATGCTCGCAGGCCGATATAATCAAGAAAAGACAAGTTTTCAGTTGAGGTTCCCTCTTCCTGGTGACTCTGGACTGTGTTAAGTTGACAAAAAGCTAACCAGGAGATTGGTACATGCCTGTAATCCTAGCACAAAAGAGGTGAAGGCAAGAGGACCAGAAGATTCAAGAGCATTTGAAGTTAGTCTGGGATACATGAGATGCTCTGGGGGAGGGGACAAAAATAAAATAAACACTATTATAAATTATTAAAGATATATTGACTGCTTCTCTCCATGAATACTAAGCTACAAGATAAGCAAAATACAAAAGGAGAAAGCTAGGTGTGATAATCACATCTGTATTCCTGGCACAGGCCAGCCGGGGCTTCACAGTGAGTTCTAACAGCTTGGGTCACAGAATGAAACCCAGGTTTTACAAAACCAAACATGAAACTCTTCCCCCTGTGGTGCTGCCTCACACTGCTAGACATCCTATGACAGGTAATAAAGAGTTTAAATAAGACAAGTGCAGACAATCTCAAGCCAACAAGTTTAGAAACATACAAAGTAGATAGAAGAAATGAAAAACCCTGCCCCTAGAGGCATTGCAGATGTGGCTGCTGTGTCACATATGCATCACTAGGTGACAGAGAGGAGAGTGGCTATGTCTACATTCAGTGTTGTGACCTATGAACACCTGAATGATTAGTAGCCTAATATCCCTGAAAAAAGTAATCCTGAGACCACCACCAGTTTGGCACCAGAAGCCAGCCTGTGACAACCACCAGTCCAATACCTGGCAAGCCCAGATGAGCTTCCAGGGCAGGAAGCAAGCCAGAGACTAGAAGAATCCTGCCTGGTACCACAGACCCCAGGCAGATGGACACTCTGGAGAGCTGGGAAAGGAGCAAGCCCGAGACAACCACCAGACAGGTTCCATGGGGTTTGGACAGGGAGCTAGTCTGAAATGAACACCAGTCCGGTGCCACACAGGCATGGGGGTCAGACCATGCTGGAGATGATCCCTGCCAGATGCCATAATGTACAATGCACAAGTGGGTCATAACACTCCTGAGATCACTCCAAAGACAAGCCCAGACACTCAGAGACCCCAGGCACCACTAAGAGGAGCAAGTAAGTGGTGGAGAAATGGAAGAGAAAGAGAAACAGAAGGATGTGTGCACAATGAAGAGAGGCAGAACTGGAGCCTTGAGGCTAGTGAGGGTAGACTGATGTGAGTAGCTGATGATACTACATAGGACCATGGTGTGGGGTCCTGGCCTCAGCTGCCCCCAGGAGCCATATCTGGGTTGATGGCCCTCCAGCAGCAGGGGTCAGTTGCCACCAAAAGTCAGGCAGATATCCCTGGTCTGGGTTGCCACCTGGGGACATGTTGATGTCTGAGGGCTGTACAGAACTGGTCCATCCTTCACCTGGGCATCATGGGAGAACTGGGCCTAGAGGCATAAGAACAGGAGAGCTGCCCCTGCCCCTAACCAGCTGCAGTTCTCGGGAGAACAGGCCCTGCACCTTTTGGGAGTTACAAGTGAACTGGACCCAAGGATGCGAGCTTGGGAGATCTGGCCATACCACTCCCTGTGGGAACATGAAGGAGAGATACCCTCCTCTCCCCCACCCCTCATCAACCATAGCAGTTAGGAGACCTGGGCCTGGTGTCTTGAGAGCAGGGGAGTTGGGCCCTGCCTTTTACTAGCAGTAGTAATCAGGAGAGCCAGCCCTTTCTTTTGTCTGTTTTGTGGTGGTGTTGGTAAGGAAGAGATCCCCTCCCCTTACCACCAGTGGCAGATAGGAGATCTGGCCCTATGGGGTCATAAGAGCAGGAGAGCTGTCCCTGCCCCTCACATGCTGCAGCACTCAGGAGAGCAGTCCCAGCACCTCGTCCGGGCAGCACAGTAGAGCTAGCCTTAGATGTGGGGGCTGCAGGCCCAGAACCAGGGCCATCCCAACATCTACCCCATGGATGAACTGCTGGCATGCATAAAGAGGCCAGTTCTACAGACCCAAAAATTCAGGATCTCCATGACACAGGATAACAACAGGATATCTGAGAGGTCCCAGTAAGATTCCAGCATTGACAAAGTAGCAGAAGCCTCATATCAGACCAAGGAGTCGTTATAATGAACATTGTGAGCAAAAAAGTGTGAACAAAAGGGAATAATGTGAGACACGCTATGACACACTACAGCTTCCACAATTCTTTTTCTCTGTTGGGAGGTGGTTGCAAGGGTGGAGGGCAGGTCTGAGGGGGTGGTGGGAAATGAGTAGAATCATGGTGCATGATGTGAAATTCACACACACACACACACACACACACACACACGCTAAAAAGTAAGAGAAAAAATAAATGAAAAAAAAAGAAATGAAAAATCTTGTCTTATGACAATAAAATAAATTAATAGGTTAAAATATCTTACTACATTCTAAACTATGCACTCTGATCAGCCTACATTGATACATTCTACTAAAATGTCAAGAAAGAGAATATATGTGTGTGTGTGTGTGTGGCCCCCATGCTGGGCAGTTTACAACCTCCTATAACTTCAGCTCCAGGAGATCAGACACGTTTGGCCTCTAAGAGAACCTGCACTCATGTTCACACACACACACACACACACACACACACACACACACACACACACAC
>CAJQZJ010027415.1:5006420-5046631 GCA_907164525.1 Lophiomys imhausi | reverse complement strand
ACACACACACACACACACACACACACACACACACACACACACACACATAATTGAATTTAAAGGAGAGACAAACCTAGGAAATTAGCTCAGTAGTAAAACACTTACCTTGCATGCAACAAAGCCCTGGGTTTGACCCCAATCATGGAGTGAGGGCATTTAGGTGATTTTATGAAGGTGATATAACTTTGAGACCATAATCAAAAACAGCAAAATAAAGGAAAGGACATGTTGTTTTCACTCATGAGTAAATGAAATTATTTTAAATATTAGAAACTAAATCTAGCAATCTATGAGGAACTTAACATTACCTACCATCTTGAATTTGTATTAGGAATGCAACATATGTTTAATAAAGGAAATCAAATAAGTCTAATTCACCACATTATAGATTAAAGGATAAAAATGATATGATTGTACCAACTGTTAAAGAAAAAATAGACTGTCCATTTATGACTTTTTAATATTCATTTGTGTGTGTGTGTGTGTGTACTCAAGAGAGTGTGTCATGTCATGGATGTGAAGATCAGAGGACAATGTGTGGGACTCAATTCTCTCCTATCATGTGGGTTCCATGAACCAAACTCAAAATTTCAGGCTTGGTAGCAAATGCCTTTTCCCACCTAGCCCATCTCTCTGGCTCCCATTGATAACTTTTAAAATTTTATTATCATTTATTTGCATGTACATGTGTGTATGTCTATATATGTGTGCATGTGCCTAAGGTTAGGGGGATCCCCTGGAGCTAGAGTTACAAGTAGCTGTAAAGCTGCCTATGTGGGGGGCTGGAGAGATGGCTCAGAGGTTAAGAGCACTAGCTGCTCTTCCAGAGGTCCTGAGTTCAATTCCCAGCAACCACATGGTGGCTCACAACCATCCATAATGAAATCTGGTGCCCTCTACTGGCCTGCAGGGGTTCATGCAGACAGAACATTGTATACATAATAAATAAAATCTTAAAAAAAAAAAAAGTGGTGGCGCACGCCTTTAATCCCAGCACTTGGGAGGCAGAGGCAGGTGAATCTTTGTGAGTTCAAGGCCAGCCTGGTCTACAAAGTGAATCCAGGACAGCCAAGGATACACAGAGAAACCCTGTCTCAAAAAACCAAAAAAAAAAAAAAAAAGCTGTCTATGTGGGTGCTGGGAATTGAACTCGGGTCCTCTGTGGAAACAATACATGTTCTTAGCCACTGAGCCATCTCTCTAGCCAGCATGATTTTTTTTTAAGGCAATAGAAAGAAATTCTTCTTACTTTAACAAAGGACATGGTCATATTAAAAGAGACATGAGTGGTAGCGTTCGCCTATAGTCAAAGCACTTGGCAGAAGTTCAAGGTCATCCTTGGCGACAAATCAAATTTGAGGACGATCTGGACCACATGAAATACTGTCTTGGAAAAGGGGATGGCTGGATGAGTAGACAGCTGTACAAGCAAGAAGACCTGGTTCAGACTTCAGCACCCACACGAAAACTGGATGTGGCAGTGTACATCTGTTACCCTGACCCTTCGGGAGGCAGAAATAACAGGATCCCTGGGATTTACTAGCCAGTCAGTTCTACATGGACTGGCAATTTCCCTGTTCAGTGTCTCAAAATCCAAGGTGAAGAGAGACAGAGAAAGACAGGTGATGTGAGTATCTGACCTCCACACACATGTGCATGCACCTGTATACATGTACACATACTCTACACACATACACACAATTGTTAAAGAGAACTGTTCACATAAAAAGATATTTTCCTCATACTGCTTAAGATTATAAAATGTTGAAAGCATTCTCTTTGTTGAAATTAATACCAATACTCAATGTATTTAACAGCATACTGGAGAGTCTTGCCATTCCAATAACACAAGAACAAGAAATAAAACTGAGAGAATCATAGGCTGGAGAGATGGCTCCCAAGTCAAGAGCACTTGCTGTTCTTGCACGGGACCCAGCTTCAGTCCCCAGCACCTACGTGACAGCTCACAACAGTGCATAACTCTACTTCCAGAGGATCTGATACCCTCTTTTGACCTCAGGCACCATGCACATGCATGGTGAACGACATATATGCAGGCAAAACATTCATATACATAAAATAAAAATAAATTAGAAAAATCTTAGGAAGGAAGGAAGGAAGGTAGGTAGGAAGGAAGGAAATCCTCATGATATGGCCTAGGGAGATAGCTTGGTTGGGGAAATGCTCTGAGATCAAACATGAACATCCAAATGAAAAAATAAACAGTCAAAAGTACATGGAGTCACCCTCTTGACTTTATAAATGTGCACACACACACACAGACAGAGAGAGAGAGAGAGAGAGAGAGAGTCTCATGTCCTTTTTTTAAACTCCATTTTTAAATGTATATGAATTTATTATTCTAGGCTCCTGACAAATTACCTCAAACTTTCAAAAGAAAATTCTTTTACTCCACATTTGGCCTGTGCTGGTGCCCATAACCCAGCATGTGGGAGATGAGAACAGGAGGGTCAGGAACGCAAAGCCACCCTTGGTCCAGCCTGAGAGACATAGGACACTGTTTCAAAAAACAAACAAACAAAAAGACTCACGTCATCCAGAGGATCATAAATTGTGACCTTATACATTTTAGCTGATTCAAGAAAAAACAAAAGAAGAGAGGAGAGCCGCAGCCTAATTCTTCTCAGAGTCAGCCTGAGAGCCGGTTCTTCCAATGGTGAAAATGGTAGAAACTTGAAAATTACAAGACCAAAATTGATAATCCTCCAAGATCGTCTACCAGGCCAGGCCTCAGTCATCTGCCTATCACACTTGGTTTGGTTTCTCTACCAACTGCTCCTTAGCACACCCAGAATCTCCCAGAGAAGCTCAACTAAACCCTGTCTTGGTGGGATTTGGTTTTCCTGGTCAAGTTACTAGGCCTAGGTTTCTTTGTGTCCCCTGCGGTTAATTCTGAATTAAATCCTCATTAACTCTGCCTATGGAATAACCTCAGTATGTTCACTTCCCTTCCATCCTCTCCTAACCTCTATGTCATCACCAATTTCAGTTCCTAAGAATTGGAAGAAATATAGGGAGACCAGACCACAGAACTTGTAGCCACTGAGTCTGAAACCACAGTGTTTACTGGGCTGAAAGCAAAGGGGTATGACGGTGAAGACAGCTACCAGGGACTTCTGGGGTCTTTAAAATGTCTCACAGCAATGCTCTTTGCCTCTGCCACCCAAGGACAGGGAAGACACTCTGGCCTGACTTCCCTTAGGGAGGCTGATTCGGAGCAGAGTCACTTTCACTGTAAGTAGGAGGAAACTCTTCTTCATTCTGCTGCCTTCAAGGTTTCTATCTCCCTCTGTAGGATTCTCTTTCAGATAAGCCTGGGCTGTGGGAGATCTGCCTATGAAATGAACACCACTCCTACCTCAGCTGCTTCTGTAGAGCAGGCTCTCCCAGTCTGCTTGCAACTTTTCGCCTCTTTTCAGTGTGGACCTTCCAGCATCTTGCCCTTGAGACAGAGTGAAGAAGGTTGAAATAATGTTTATAGTACTGCCTGTTGTTTTCTTGTTCTTATAGTTAAGTGGCAAGCTTCCTCTGTTAGATGGCCTCCATTCTTTGGTGGATTGTATATGAGTTCAGTTGGCAACTTTGTTTCCAGACGAGGAAAGAACTTCGTAGTCACCCCTTTCTTAAAAAATTAAACTAGTCTATTTGATTCATGGATGAAGGTCAGAGCCGTTAAGAGATTAGCAAAAAGGATGCGAGCAACTTTTTGTTGACCGGTCACTATGCTCCCAGTTCTCTTTACCCTGCTCTTGCCATTGCCTAGCAGTAAAAACATTTTTTAAAAAATTATTCTAAGTACTCCTAAATGCCAACCTTGACACAGAGTCAGTCGCATTTGAATGCTTCTTTAGATTTTCTTCAGAGAGTTGCTTGTAGGATCTGCGTTCAGCCCACTCACACAGAGCAAAATTTAACATTTGGGAATTCATCTGTCTGTTTAAATCAGTTCACTTTGTATCCATTCACGTCTAAGCCAGTTGCCAAAATATCATTTATTGCAACCTGCCTTTTCCTTTATATGTGTTGAATTTTTTTAGAACTAATACCCAGTTAGACTAAATGTCCATTAGATGGAAACTTGGGGGTGTCTCCAATGGGGAAAGACTCTGTCTGCTGTGTTTCAGTGACATTGAATATTTGTTCTGCTATTTCCTTTGGAGAAGCTGTAGGAGGCTAAATGGATAGTACATTAATGTCACTGTTGGTTTTCTTTGTTTGAGGGAGACCTTAATGGATCAAGACAATCTTGGTCCACTCCAGAAAGCCCATTTACAGCACTTTGGCAGTTTTTAATGCTTTCTCTAGAGTTCTCTCATGAAGGTTGCTCAGCTGAATTTCCCTGGTTCTGACTTGATTCTTCCCAGCAGGAAGTTGCATCTGACATTAAAAAAGCCCCCTCCACCCCTTCTGTTGTGAAGAACTGGATATGGGGTACATGCCTGTAATCCCAGGGCTTGGGAAGTAGAGTCAGGAGGATCAGAAGTTCAAGGTCATCCTTCGTTGAGAAAAACACTGACTCACCTTCAGCCACAGGAATCCAGTGTTGTAACTCAGTTGATAGAGTACTTGCCTAACAAACACGAAACCCTGGGTGTGATTCCCAGCACTACATAAAACTGGACAGGGTACCAGGCACTGTGGTGGCACACAGCGCACACCTTTAATCCTAGAACTCAGGAGGCAGAGTCAGGCAGATCTCTGGAAGTTTGAGGCTGTCCTAGTCTACATAGTGAGTTCCAGTCAAGCCAAGGCTACAGAGTGAGTGCCTGTCTCAAAAAAACAAAAACAAAAACAAAAACAAAACAAAACCAAAAACCCAACAACTGGATATGGGGTACATGCCTGTAATCCCAGGGCTTGGGAGGTAGAGTCAGGAGGATCAGAAGTTCAAGGTCATCCTTCGTTGAGAAAAACACTGACTCACCTTCAGCCACAGGAATCCAGTGCTGTAACTCAGTTGATAGAGTACTTGCCTAACAAACACGAAACCCTGGGTGTGATTCCCAGCACTACATAAAACTGGACAGGGTACCAGGCACTGTGGTGGCACACAGCGCACACCTTTAATCCTAGAACTCAGGAGGCAGAGTCAGGCAGATCTCTGGAAGTTTGAGGCTGTCCTAGTCTACATAGTGAGTTCCAGTCAAGCCAAGGCTACAGAGTGAGTGCCTGTCTCAAAAAAACAAAAACAAAAACAAAAACAAAACAAAACCAAAAACCCAACAACTGGATATGGGGTACATGCCTGTAATCCCAGTACTTGGGAGGTAGAGGCAGGGGGATTAGAAACTCAAGGTCATCCTTGGCTTTGAGACTGTATCTCAAACAAAAAACAAATAAATGGAATTCAGAACATGAGAAGATTAACATGACTAGGAGGGAACAGAAGTAGGAGACACTAAAGATGATAGGTACACAGGCTTGGCATCTGCAAGGTTAACATCATCAGCTCCTACTGACAGTTTACTTACTCCCTAGACATCGGGAGCAAGTGTCTGAGACCTGGAGACAGAGTCCACACCAGCAAGCAACTGCCTGGGTTCTGCATCTTGAGAAGGACCACAGTTTCAGATCTTCTCTGCAGTTTGAATTCAAGGGCCTTTAAGCCAACCCTGGGCCTCAGCTGAGTCCTGAATCAGGTTATGTGGCTAAAATTCAAACTACCTCAGGACACAGACAAAAAATAATAATAATAATAATAACCTCAGGCTGGTTTTCTCCTGTATGCTCATTCAGTAATCAACAGAAATTGATTGAGGGACATGTCGGTGAGGGTCCCTCCATACACCAAGCAAGCTAACGGTTCTGAAGCAGACTTCATCTGTGTTTCCTTTAACTCAGGACAGTTGTGACACGCTTAGAGACAGGGCCAGATCTCACAGTTATGGGCATGTCCAGATGGCATTCTTAAGCCTCATGTTGTTTTGCCTGGCATCTAACTATCCATCAATGAGTTGGGATTTTCACAACCCTCTCCTCAGAACTCGAGTGTTATTAAGGTATATTGCAGATTATTATAAAAGATATCACACATCAGGTGGGGATGATGGGCAGCATATGAGGATGTGCATGGGGCAAGACTTAGGGGGAGAGACCCATAGGCACCACACCCTCTCCAGTGTACCACCTTCTGGGAACCTCCATGTGATCAGCTGTCCGGCTGTTCTCTGCACCTTGTCCTTTGGAGCTTTTGTTACATCCTTACATCTGTATGATTGACTAACTAATTGGTCAACTTCTCCTTTAGCCACTCTCCCCTGGAGGTTAGAGGACCTACAGCCAAAAGATCCAACATTTGCTTCTTCCCTGGCCAGCTAGCACCTAGCTTACAAAAAGGCACTTCCCTCTGCAGATTTTGAGACGTAAGGGTCGAATGTAGGAAGCCAAATAAATGTTTTTACAACATCACTGTTAGATTTTGAGGAGGGAGAGGAGCAAGGATTCAAGAGGGGAGTTCTGAGTCAAATTGTCTTCAGGCAAGAGGTTTATTACTGCTGAAGCAATCAGTATAGCAGGGGTCTGTAGTAGGAATCTCCAGTGCTGCCAAAGCAAGGGGCTACTCTTTTCCTCTGTGTGTGTGTGTATATGTGGTGTTTGTTTGTATGTTGATATAGGTCCCCCGGTGCAGCCCTGGCTGGCCTGGAACTCACTATAGACCAGTGTGTCTTTCAACTCACAGAGATCCTCCTGTCTCCACCTCCAAGTCCACTACGTGACAAGGCATCTTCTCTTAAAGGGAAAGTGAGATCTTGCATTTGGGGGAAGCAGGCTGAGTTAACATGTGACTTATACCACATGATAGATGTAGGGAAGAGGGTCATGTGACCTGGTCTACATGACAAGAGTCATTCTTTTTCTGGGTAGGGGTGTGGAACTTGGTTAGTGTGTGACTCATGCAATGTCAGAGCTGCCTTTGACTCCAGGCAGCAAGGGAGTTCCATGTGTTTCCATTCTGCTAAAAGCCCTGATTAGGGTCTGTCACCACCCATTAGCATATCATTCCTTTTGGAATCTGTGAGACACAATGATTAGACTAGTCAATTTAGCAATTTCATCACAATTTAGTCTGGACATAGAAATACTGCTTAAGAGACCATAAATAATTTTAATGTTGTTAAAGAAAAAATATTCTGGTTTTCACTTAAATGGTAAGAAAGCGTTTGTTCAATAGTATTTCAGTCTAGACCTGGTGGCTAAGGCCTATAAATTCTAGATATTGGGGAAGCTAACACAAGTTCAAGGCCAGCCTGGGCTACAGAGTGAGTTCAAGTCCTTCTAGGCAACTGAGTAAAACCCTGTCTCAAAATAAAGTCAAAAGAGATCTGGAGATGTAACATGGAAGTAGATTTACTATGATTATCTTAGGTCTTTCCCTTGTGATACATAATATTGTGTGTGTTCTCTGTAGCTTTAAATTATTAGTGTCATAATGGTGTAACTGGGCTCAAGGGAGCATGTGTGTGTGTGTGTGTACATGCATGTGCATACATGTGTGCTGGTACTTGTAGAGACTGGAAGTCAATGGCTGATTTCTTCCTCTACTGTTGTTTAACTTAATTTTTTTTTAAGGCAGTTTCTCACTGAACTCAGAGCTCACTGATTTGGCTAGCAAACCCAAGGGATCCAACTCTCTTCATCTCCCCAGCACTGGGACTCTGGGCACAGGCCAACACACCTGGCTTTTTACTTGGAAGCAGGAGCAGGTCCCCACGCTTGCACACTGGGCACTTTACTACTGGGCCTCCCTGCCCCGGCGTCCGCACAGAGTGCAGCTCTGACATGTATACCCTAGGCTGCCCTCAGAATCAAAGCAAGCCTCTAGTTTGGGGAGCACACCCCTCGCTGGGATTACAGGTGTGAGTCACCACTCCTGGTTTATGTGTTGCTTTTTCTAGTATGACTATTAAGTTGCCTCTGAAGACATGTCTGAAATCCAAAGATATTTTAAACAACTTGCAACAATAGAGCAATTTTATGGTTTCTCAGGCTTACAGTTTTGGGAAAAGCACCCAACTGGACTGTCACAATTTTGAATTCATTAGCTACAAATTATAGTTATTTCTACAATTAAAAGCCCCATGATTTAGGTGACACCTCATTTAAAAAATGTTTATTTATTACTTCAAGTTACATCTCCATCACAGTGCCCTCTTTCCACCCCTCCCAGCCCCACCCTCCCACCCTCTACCCCCATCCCTTCCATCCTACTCCTCTGGAGTGGGATCTCCCTATATATCAGTCCCCCGCCCCAGTTCAGCAGTCATATGAGGGCCAAGAGCTTCCTCATATACTGGGGGCCTACATGGCAGCACCACTAGGGCAAAGTGTCTCATTAACAGGTAAAAAGTCTATGTTCCTGTTCCCTTTTGTGCATTGGTTGTAGTATAGTTATCCTGTGCTATATGGCTAAAATCCAATTATAAGTGAATAGATGCCATGTGCATCCTTCTGAGTCTGGGTTAGCTCATTCAGGATGAGCTTCTCTAGTTCCATCCATTTGGCTGCAAATTGCATGATTTCGTTGTTTCTGATGGCTGAGTAGTATTCCATTGTGTAGATGTACCACAGGTTTTTTTTATCCATTCCTCGGTTGAGGAGCATCTGGGTTGTTTCCAGCTTCTAGCTAATACAAATAAAGCTGCTATGAACATAGATGAGAAACGTCCTTGTGGTTTGGTGAGGAATCATTTGGATGTATACCCAGAAGTGGTATGGCTGGATCTTGAGGTAGAGCTATTCCAAGTTTTCTAAGATATCGCCATACTGACCTCCATAGTGGTTGCACAAGCCTGCACTCCCACCAGCAATGGAGGAGAGTTCCTCTTTATCCACAACCTCGCCAGCATGTGCTGTCATTTGATCTTTTGATCTTCTGACAGGTGTGAGATGGAATCTCAGAGTCATCTTGAGTTGCATATCTCTGATGATTAAGGATGCTGAGCATTTCTTCAAGTATCTCAGCCATTAGGAATTCCTCCTTTGTGAATTCTCTGTTTAGCTCTGTTCCCCATTTTTTGATTGGATTATTTGGTTTCTTGGCATTTAATTTCTTGAGTTCTTTGTAAATTTTGGATATTAGCCCTCTGTCAGATGTGGGGTTGGTGAAGATTTTTTCCCAATCTGCAGACTGCCGTTTTGTTAGAATGACAGTGTCTTTTGCCTTACAGAAGCTTTTCAGTTTCATGAGGTCCCATTTATTGATTGCTGGCCTTAGAGCCTGAGCTATTGGACGCCTCATTTTTTAAGCAAAAACACTGCTATTTTTACTGGAATAGTCTGCAAATCAATATCTATTTCCAGAAATAAGGCTGACTCTCAGAGAGGAAACCCTTGTCCTCAAAAGGAAGGTACCATGTACGCCATCCTCTCTGGGAAACGAACGTGTCGTCAGCCATTGTTTTCAGTGCTGTTGCCCTGTAGTGAAGTAATGGACATGTTGCTCTCCAATACTAACACACACAAGGGCTTGTACAGGTCAGTAAACCTTTACATCCATTTGTAAAACCTTTGGTTCTAAAACCTGTATGTCCTCCCCACCTTTGGTAACTCACTTGGCATCAAAATCTGACCTTATATGAATGTATTTGACAATAAAATCGGCCCTGAATCAAAGGGATTAAATATATAGTCTTTATTCTGTTTATAAATATTTCTTTTTTTTCTGCTGTGGAAACATCAATTTTTTTGAGACAGGGTTTGGCATAGAACTCACTATGCACACCAGGCTGGCCATGAACTCTTGGGTAATCCTCCTGCCTCTGCCTCCCAAGTGCCATCTGCCCAACTCTCAATATTTTTTACTTGGGTACACCTAGATCCTCCTATATGTGGTTCAGTATAATATATAGGTGATAATTGCTTTTTCAAAAATCCACAAAATTATAAATTCTGAAAAAATTTATGATCTCAGGATCCTAAGCACACCTATGTTTTCTGGATCGGTGTTACATTTAACCCTCTTCCAACACCCAAATATAATTAATCACGTTGACACTTTACCTTTCAAAAACTCAGCCCAAGTTTCTAAATCTCTCAGAAGGACTTTCATTTTACTTTATCATTCATTGTGCACCCAGAGTTCACTTGCACATTTGACCTGGTCAAGCCACCCACTTCCCTCCCCATTGCACAGGTCCCAGTGTCTGTGTCCACTCTGGTGGCAAAGCTCTTTCTGTATTATCAGATGTTCAGAGAAAGTGATAAACATGGGCTTTGGCTGAACCGTGGATGTCCAGCCTCCCAAAAGACAATGGTGTTGGCTGTTACCTATTGCTCATGAGTCCCTCTGACCCTTGGATTTGTGATACTGAATTAAACTATTGATTCAGCCATACCATGTGTGCTCTGTCTCATGAGCTCTGTCCCTGGATCTCAATTAATAGCCACCAAAACCCTTCTGATTTCCCAGCCACCCTTCCACCCCTTTTGCAGGAATTCACCCTAAACATGTGCACCAACATCATGTCATTTATGGTATATACACCAAGGAAGCCACATTGCCCCCGGCCAGTGGCGTGCCTCCAGTGTCAGGGCCACTTCCTGACCCTCCTACTATGTCTCCATCCATTTGTTCTTCTAATTAGTGCCCACCGATGGTACAGTTCTGATATTTGGGGGGGTGGAGGGTCTCTTTGGCACACTTAGAGCCCAAGGCTAAACATGAACTTGCCTTTGGAAGAGATTGGAGCTACAGAATAAAATATTAAATACACGTTTAATTCCATGCAACTAATTAAGATATTTTTCCAATAGTTGGATTTTTATTTGTAGTATAAGTTTTATTGGACTAAATCTTTATCAATTCTATGCATTATAGGCTAACAGAAAGCTTCAAAATATTGTGCTAGCTGGGTGGTGGTGGTACATGTTTTTAATCCCAGCATTTGAGAGGCAGAGGGCAGATCTCTGTGAGTTTGAGACTACTGTGGTCAACAGTGTAAATTCCAGGACACACAGGGCTACACAGAGAGACCCTATGTCAAAAAATCAAATATAAATATATGTATATGTGTGTGTTGTACTATTTATGACATAGACTTTTTTTCCTTCTAACAATCAAAACTTACCAGTCCTGACTCTTGTCTCATTAGAAACCAACCCTGCATTAGTCTGGCCTGATACATTAATGAGAAATATTATTGGTTAATAATAACACAAATTACCTTTCCAAGATCACATCTGTCTTGTTATTTGTTTGTTTGTTAATTGTGTGTGATGGCAGAGGTTGATGTTGGTTGGCTTTTTCTACTGGTGTCTGCATTATTGTTATTGTTGTTAGTAATTTTGTTATTGACAGGGTCTCACTATGTAGACCTGGCTTTCCTGACACTCACTATGTAGACAAGGCTGGCTTAGACTCACAGAGATCCACCTGCCGCTGCCTCCTGAGTGCTGGGATTAAAGGTGTACCATGCTCAGATTGCACCTGAGTGTTTGAGACATAGCCTCTCACTTACCTGTTGCTTGCTGTCTGGCTAGCTTGGTTATCAAGCCTGGGGAATCTCCCTGGCCCTACCCCAATACTTCACCTCAGCACCCACTAAAGAGCTGGGGGAGCTTGCCTGCAATCCCAATGCTGAGGTGAAGTATTGGGGTAGGGCCAGGGAGATTCCCCAGCTCTTTAGTGGGTGCTGAGGACCCAAGCTCAGGTCCTCGTGTTTGTACAGCAAGTGCTTTACTCACTAAGCAGCTGAAAATAATGCCAGGCCATAAACTTTGTTTTTAGTCCATAAAGTCTCTCCTTGTTTCACCTGGCTTCCTCCTTTTTTTTTAGCCCATAGAGACTCTCCTCGTTTCACCTGACTTCATCCTTGTTTTTAGTCCATAAACTGATAAGATAATTGCCCACAGCCAAGTTGATCTTCATGCCCCGAATTAAGAGACTATATCAGAAACCCCTACATATTTACTAAATCTAACTTACATTAATCTAACTCCTTACAGACTTAAAATGTGAAAAATGAGTTTGAGATACAGTTCAGTTGTAGAGCACCGTATGAGGCCCTGAGTTAACTCACCAACACTACCAAAAACACAAAACAAAACAAAAACAGTGAAAGTTGTTAATTCACAGAATATATGAAAAGTATCTGAAATATAGAGAACACGGACATTGAGAATTTAGCATTAACAAGCATAATAAATGATAAATAAATGAATTTTAATAAAACAAGCTAAGTACTATGGTCAGGCATAAGTAACGGGTAAGAAAGGCAGGCATGGTGGCACACACCTGTATTCCCAGCATCTAAGAGGCAAAAGCAGGAGGCTTGCTGCAAGTTCAAGGCCAGTCTGACCACCTCGAGTTCCCAGAGAGCCTTGACTAAGTATGAGACCCTGTCTCAAAAAAGGGGTAAAAGGTTTAAAAGAAAGAAGTGTGAAGAATGGGCTTTATACAGGGGCCAGGCAGCTAAACTTGACTGTAATTTTTTTTTTTTGGTTTTTTTTCGAGACAGGGTTTCTCTGTGTATCCTTGGCTGTCCTGGACTCACTTTGTAGACCAGGCTGGCCTCGAACTCACAAAGATCCACCTGCCTCTGCCTCCCAAGTGCTGGGATTAAAGGCGTGCGCCACCACCGCCTGGCTGACTGTAATTTTTTTAATAATTTATTTTTTATTTCTTCAAGTTACATAACAATCACAATCCCCTCCCTACTACCCCCTCCAGTCCCACCCTTCCACCCTCCTCCCCCTCACCCCCTCACCCTCTTCCCTTTTTTTTTAAGTTTAAGGTATTTCTTTTTCCCCCCAACATCTCTCCCTTTCAATCCAACAAATGGTTCTTTCTCTTATAATAACAAATACAATACAAAACAACAGAAATAAATAGGCCACAATTATAAGAGTTATATGGCTTAGCATACATTCCCAATGTCCAGTCCATATGTATTTGGCACCTGACTTTAACATTCTACTATCTAACCATCTCCACGAGTTTAAAGTTCTCTATCTAACTCAGCTTTCATACTAACTTGTCTCACAATTTTAAAAATATCTTCTTAGATCCAGAACACCCTCTTGATTCCTAAACAACTCAAAATTTAACTATGAGACTCTAGCTATCTATTCTTCAACCACCTCAGAGACCTGAGAGGGATAAATATATCTGATTTTATAGAAAGTACAGGGCCTGCAGCTTCCAAAACTAAGAAATGACATACCAGTGGCTGCCTGGACAGTTCCCAACTTGACTGTAATTTATACCTCTCTACACTCAATCACACAATTCCGGTGAATGTAAAGAAATGGACACAGAAAAAATAAGGCTGAAAAGATGGCAGAGAGTGGGCTGAAGGTAGCCCTCGAGTCCAGCAGCCTCCCAGTTTTTTCCTTCCTCCCATTTCCACACGGCTGCCAGAGGGACTCTTCTATGGTGCAGATCTGCGTAAGCCTCCTTCTCATCCACAACCCTTCAGTCATTTTCAGTTGAAGATATTGCCCATGCTGCTCACCATCACTTTCAAGTCTCATCCCCTTGGTTCCATCTGACATCTCACCAAACTTTTTGTGGCTTTTCAAGTGCAGCATCCCCTTCTCTGCCTTAGGGTTTCCCTCACCCCATATATCTGTTAGCATTCTTAGCAACAGTCCAGTAATTCACTCCTGTCATCCAGATAGCCAGTCATCTTGTCATTACTTTACAAATGTATTATTCTTTGTCTAGAGAATATAAAGGCATCCTGCTTTGGGCATTTCTTTAGACTCCATTCTCTTGTGAAGGTCCCCCAAATACATATAAATTTAATAAAACGTTATGCTTTTTCTCTTATTAATCAGTTCTTATGCAGTTAGTTAGGTTCCAAGATCCAGCTAAAGAGTCCACATAAGAGCTAAAGAGGGGGTTGAGACCTCTTTCGCCTCTGTGCTCATATAACCAGTAAGTGGTGGAGTCACGCCTCCCTAACCACAGATCCGACATTCTTTTGGCTTCACCGTCCTTCCTACTTTATACAAAGAACTGTGTCTAACTGATGAGGATAGCCCCTGTGAACAATTAAAGAACAATGAGGTGCTGAACCATGTCCACGGTATTGAGTTTAAGACCGAAGAAGGGTTCAAAAGGGGAAAGCATACTGTTTGATTTTGCCTGGCTGAAAGAAAAAACTGCTAGAGCCAGCCTTTGGACAGGGCGCTGGAGGAAGGATGAGACAGAACCAGGAGTAGTTGCGAGGGTGAGAGGATAGACGAGCAAGAGAAAAGCAGGAGGATGGAGTCACTATGAAATTTGCTCTATTGAAAGTGAGGCTAGGGGGCCAGTGGTGGCACACGCCTTTTTTTGTTTGTTTGTTTGTTTTTCGAGACAGGGTTTCTCTGTGTAGCCCTGGCTGTCCTGGACTCACTTTATAGACCAGGTTGGCCTTGAACTCACAGAGATCCAC
The DNA here is from genome assembly GCA_907164525.1 of Lophiomys imhausi. NCBI lineage: Eukaryota > Metazoa > Chordata > Mammalia > Rodentia > Muridae > Lophiomys > Lophiomys imhausi. The sequence goes on along the minus strand of CAJQZJ010027415.1, from coordinate 5,032,232 downwards.
CTGCCTCTGCTTCCCGAGTGCTGGAATTAAAGGCATACGCTACCACGCCCAGCGTTGTCTCTCCGAGTCGGAGCAGTTCACTGTGTAGGCTGTGATCGTGGTGTTCAAATAAAAGGAATTTCTTTGGTAAAATATGAGCCCTAAAGGCAGCCAAGACACTAGCTTATTCTGCTGCACATTGAAAGGGGCATCAGAGGCGAGAGAGAGAAAGGGAAAGGGAAAGGAAGAAAAATATCAGCCATTATTTGCCATGCTGGAGAAAATTTGAACTCTGACTTTTGGTTTGCTTTTGTTTGAAGTCTGGTTTTAGCCTAAGCCACTTGTAAGACACAACCCTATTGCAGGTGACAGGAAAGCACCCTTTAGCATGCCCTCGGTTAAAAGCTGGGTATGGTGGCTCATACCTGCAAGCCAGCACTGAGAGCTCAAGGTCAGCCAGGGCTACATAGTGAGAGCATGTTTGAAAAAAAACCTAAAATCCAAAACCAAAACAAGTAACCCCCCCACACACAGAAAGTCTTCGGTTGAGAAGAAAACTCTCAACTCATAGTAGCTTAAAGCAACAAAGGAGACATTGGATTATGTGAAAGTCCAGGTATAAGATGGCTTTCAGGCAAGAACTGATCTTAGTAGCTTCTGTGTTTGGGTGTTTTTTTGTTTGTTTGTTTGTTTGTTCGTTTTGGGTTTTTGTTTTGTTTTGGGGGGGTTTGGGGGTGGCCAGGGGATGGGATCTTATGTAACAACAGCCCTGACTGACCTTAAACTCACTATGTAGCCAAGGGTGACTTTGGACTTCATATTCTCCTGAGTGCTAAGATTATAAGTGTATGCTGCGATCCCCAGCTTATGTAGTGCTGGAAATTGAACCCAGTGCTCTGCATGCTGCCAACTGAACCACCTAGTCCCGTTGTACATATTCTGTCACTATTGTTTTGAAGAGTTAGCCTGTGAATGAGAACAGACCACAGATGTGGTCTATTCCTCTCACTTTACCAGGAAAGAGATTGCAGCCTGCCAGAAGAGCAGTTTGGCCCAGAGTTGTACACCTTCATTAATGCTGAGCCAAGATGAGAAGCTGGTTGGGCCAGCGCCCACTCTCAGCTTACTAGGCTTTGTGAAAGCAATTTGGTGTTGAGTTTGTGACAGGCAGTGCCCCTCGATGAAAAAGAAGATCTGAGGTGATCAGAAGAACTGGCATTAGGGCCATATGGGTAGGTGGACTTCTAAAGGTCAGGACCATCCCCTACAATTTCAAGACTGGAATGGGTGGAGGCCAGTTGCTTGGGTCTTCTCCTGCAGTTGTAACAGACATGAAGAAGACCTGATGCCAATTGTCTTCGTTAGTGTTTCTATTGCTTCAGTAGAACACCATGATCAAAAGCAACTTGGGTAAGGAAGGGTTTATTCCAGGTTACAACTCTCAGGTCGCAGCCCAACACAGAGGAAGTAAGGTAAAAACCTGGAGGCAGGAGCTGATGCAGAGGCCATGGAGGAATGCTGCTTACTGGCTTGCTCTTCATGGCTTACTCAGCCTACTTTCTGATAGAACCCAGGGCCACCAGCCCAGAAGTGGCACTTGCCCACAGTGAGCTGGGCCCTCTCACATCAATCATCAATCAAGAAAATGCACTGTAGGCTTTCTCACAGGCCAGTCTGGTAGGGACAATTTCTCAATTGAAGTTCCCTCTTCCCAAATGACTCTGACTTGTGTCACATTGGCATAAAACTAGCCAGGACACCAACCAAGCTGAGAGTAAAGAGGAGGAGGGTAGCGATGGCCAGGTAGCTGCACAGGGAGCCCAGGAGTGCGTAGGATCAGAATGAGCAAACTGTGCCACTCTCTTCTCTCTGGCAATATTTGTGCCTCAGATAGAGGGAACCTTGGAAATGCAGACTCAAGTCTTTTCTAAAACCAGAGAGGAGAACGGGGCAGTGGAGTGGGAAGGGGTGGGGATCCAATAGTGGCAGAAGGCATTTGAGGGAACAATTCTGCTAAAATCCATCTGCCCCTTCAAACCCCGTCTAGCAAATAAAGAAATCCATGTAGCTTACATTGACATATCCTGACACATCCCTACCTGTGTTTGTTCCCTGAGGGTCAAGCAGAGAATCTGATATATGAGGTGATAGATGATATACACTTATCTTCAGGGGTCTTTATCCCATGCACCTCTCACTGGGCTCTCACTTGTTAGCTGTGTTCTCTCCACCTTACTAAGACCTCTGCCACTGTGAAGCACTCTGGGGGTTGGGGAGGAAGCTTTCAACAACTCTGCCTAGGCCTAAGGTGTCTTGGGACTGCTGCTTGTACAAGAAAAAAAAGAAAGAAAAGAAACAGAAATAGTCAGTACCCTAACCTCCAGACAGCACAAACCAACACAGTACATTCTTGTCCTCTTTGCTTCTTAGCAGAGGACAAGAAAATTTTTATTTATACTTATATATTTATTAATACTTAACAATCACCTATAAAGTTCCTAAATCCTAAAATCCAGACCCTAATTCTAAAACCTATAATCTAACTAATAATATCTTAATACCTAAAATACTCTAATATTTATAAAAAAACAAACACTTAACACTAACTTAAGTTTCTTAAAAGGATATTCTCTCAGGTTAATTCTCTTGGCATGGGTCTGTATGGGTGGCTGGTTTCCAACAAGTCTTTCAATCTTAAAGTCTGTGAGTCTTACTCATCAGATCTTAAGGCTAGTTTATAAATTTAATCTGTTTCAACCATTGATGTGGGGCAGCCTTTTAATCAACCAAGAATTGCCTCTGCGGTCCTAGGGCCCAATTGTTTGCAAGATTAAAAGTTTCTTCCGCTCCGATGTTCTGGAGTACCAGGGAGAGTCTGCCTTTACTTTCTCCACTAGCGTGGACTCCCAACAGGTCAGTGCAAAATGGTGATGTATTGCGACACGATGAGGTCTCTTATCATGTGTTGGCAGAGGAAGATGAGGAGGAGAGCCAGGCCAAGGCTGTATGGGCTTCCGATTTAAATCCCTTGTGTCATAATGTGTCGTAATGATCTTGGCTGTGAATTCTGGCATTTTGTTGCCATAGTCCCTGGTGGGCTTTCCAAAGCACATCTCCACAACAGTGCATTCTATGGTCCCATGATCAAATGATGTCATCTGCTCTTGGCAGCTTTCAAGGTATGCCCTTCAATGATAAACAGGTCCAGATGTAATTGGATCCGCCCATATCTTTTACCTGAGACGCCAAACTTCCAAAATCCTTATGCTGCTATATGCTACACTAACTTCACTAACCCTACCACAATCTTCTCTCCCACCCCACCAACCACCTTCTCTGTCCAACTTAGGCATCTCAGGATGGATCTCACCCGCCTACTCCTGGCCACCCTAGTGGGGTTCCTATGCCTCCTCACAGTCTACAGCCACCTTGTACCCGAGGAGATGCTTGGAGATGACAGGAGTCTGAAGAGCAACTCCACCATGAACTCACTGGATTTCTCTTCTGTTTCTATCGTGGGTAAGTAGCCAGGCCTGGGACCAGCCTCTAGGCTCTGACCCATGAGAGGGGATACAGTATGTCAAGCTGCTACCAGCATAGCTATGAATCTTTCTTAATCATTCCTAGGGGGAGATACAGTATCCTTGAGTCTTAGGTTGGGGAAAGTTCTACATGACACCCCACTCTAATACCAAGTCTAGTGTGTTGGAGATCTGAGGATGCCTCAAGTCAACATGTTTGGTGGAGTTAGTCTAATTTAGGATTTATGAAACTTAATCACAGAACTCCCCATTAAAACAAACTTTAGGCCGGACGTGGTAGTGCATGCCTTTAATCCCAGCACTTGGGAGGCAGAGGCAGGTGGATCACTGTGTGTTCCAGTCCAGCCTGGTCTACAAAGCAAGTCCAGGATGGCCAGGGCTATTACACAGAGAAACCCTGTCTTGAAAAAAAAAACCCAAACAAACAAACTTTAGGTAAACCATGGGCTAGAAGTAAGTCTGCAATAAACCAGTATTGCCATGGGATGGGAAGTTATGAAGAGCATCAAAGTCTGGCATTGGAGATCTTGTGGTTTGATCTCACCTAATCATGAAGGGCATGGGCTAAGGATGAAGCCCAATGGCAGAGTGCATACTTAGCATGTATAAGGGCCGATTCAGTTCCTATAATAATAATAATAATACACATAGGATGCTAGATTCTGTGAGGTGGCTCCTGTTTTATTTCTATTTTACAGCTGATGAAACTGGAGCTTACTGACTTTAGTTTCTAATGGACAGAGCCAGAATTCAAACAGAGGTGAATTACACATGGAGGCTCACAACTGCACTGTTTGTTGACTTGCATTTCACTGCAAGACATATCAGGGAACTCAGAGGAGAGAAAAGAAGAGACATCAATATTCCTTAATTACTGTTGATAATGTTGGCTTTTTGCTTGTTTGTTTGTTTCAAGACAGGGTTTTTCTGTGTAGCCCTGGCTGTCATAGAACTCACTCTGTAGATCAGGATGACCCTGAACTCAGAGATTCACCTGCCTCTGCCTCCCAAGTGCTGGGATTAAAGGTGTGCACCACCACAGTGGGCTGATATGTCAGACTTTTTAAAATATTCTATTTTTATGTGAATGGGTGTTTTGCCTTCATGTATGTGTATGTATTGTATACATAGGCCTGGTACCCTCAGAGGCCAGAAGATGATGTTGGAACCCCTGAAACTGGAGTTATGGGCAGTCGTGAGTCACCATATAGGTGCTGAGAAACAAACACCAAGTACTGCTGAGCCATCTCTCCAGTCCCATGTCAGAACTTTTGTTTTATAAACATAGTTTACTTATGATAGAACTCTTTTTTAGTAGATGTGATCTCCTTGACAATCAGTCAAGAAGATCACACAGCTGTTATATGGATTCAAGTCAGCTGTACCTGGCTCTGAGCTTTGATAATTATAATAATAATATATATATATATTTATATATAATAAATATACATATAATAGGTAACATAGATGTGTCCAGTAACAAAGGTTGAGTCCATTTCCAAAGGCTCACAATGTTCTTGCACCTACAAGGACAAAACTAAAACAGGAGCACCTGGAGGATCAAGCAGAGATCAAGGGCTAGCAAGGTCAACAGACCAGATCTCTAACAGATACCATTGACAGATCGAAGATCTCTCTTGGGTTTGCTCTTTGCCTCCCCTCAGAGCATACTGCTCTCAGGTCTGAAGCCAGGCTAATGAGAACCTTCTGGCTTGATTCCCATAACGTGATTCATCCGGAAGTCCCTCTTTCTCTCCCCCGCCCTGAGACTTTCCAGAGCCCCCTCTGCTCCTTCCACTTCACCACAGCATGGGCACCCAGAAACATCAGGCTTTGCTTCTTCTGTCTTTTTTTTTTGTAGCACTGAACAAGAAATCCAAGAAGATCAGTAGAAAAGAAGCCGAGAACAGGAAGAGATCTTCCAAGGTAGGCCTGGGAGTTCTGAGGTAAGGGTGGAAGACTTGCAAGCCATGGCTGAGAAACTAAATGAAAGATATCTCCAGGCCTACAGGAAACAAAAGAATTGATGAACTAAGGTGGACTAAGACGTCTGGCCACTTTCCCACCCTGAGGTTTTACAAAGTTACCAAGGTTACAAAGGGAGTCCACGGTAGGGAAGTCTTTCCCAGCGGCAGAAATAGCTGACAGAGAGTGGAGAGGAGGTGCTGCTTTTGTGGAAAGCTCCCTTGACAGCTCCATTTCCTGCTGAGGCAGGAAAGATGTCACTGTGGACAGCTCTCCAGTGGAAAGCAGGCTGAGGCAAGACAGCTCCTGAGTCAGAAGCGTGCCATTTTGACTGCTCCAGCCGCACAGGAAAAGGGGAAAGGGAAAGAGGGCGCTGAGAGCTCTGGCAGCATGCTTTTGCGGCATGCTGCTCAGGGACTGTACTGACACTTCTGGGGTGAGGGGCGGAAGAGCACTTTGATTGCGACTGCAGCTGAGGCTGCATTGGGACTACAATAAATATATAATTTCGTATTCCCCCTCCCCCCCAAAAAAAAGAAAGAAAAGAAAAAAGCCGGGCGTGGTGGCGCACGCCTTTAATCCCAGCACTTGGGGAGGCAGAGGCAGGCGGATCATTGTGAGTTCGAGGCCAGCCTGGTTTACAAAGCGAGTCCAGGACAGCCAGAGGTGTTACACAGAAAAAGCCTGTCTCGAAAAACCAAAAAAAAAAAAAAAAAAAAATTCGTATTTTCTAATAGCCACAATTTAAAAATAATTAAAACTCAATATATTTCAACATAAAGTGACTTTTATGCAGTCTTTGAGATCTGGTGTATAGCTGACACAACATACTTCAATTCCAATGCTAAGCGTGGTCCTTGTAAATTTGTATTTAGCAGGAAAACACATGTTTGCTTTACACTTAAATAGAAAATTCAATTCCTCGGTTGTTTTGTATGCATTTTATTACGAAACAGCACACAAAACCTGACTACCAGTCCTAGAGGCTACAGGGTAGCCAGCCCAAGGAAGAAGTAGGCAGAGACCAAACACAGTGTTCCTCCAGGGCCAAAAGAAAGTTTTTCTCCCCAGAGAAATCACTGAGGACTCTTAAGCGGACGATGCGGTCACAGGAAGGGCTTTCTTTGGTGCGCTGGAAGTTGGCAACTCTAGAGGACAGGGTTGGTGAGAGCCTTGAAGTGGGAAAGTTGTTTAAAATTCGGGTTCAGCGGGATCTCCCACGAAAGGGTCAGGTCGGAGCTAGGTAAACTTAAAGATGAAGGCGGTGTACAGGTTGGGGTGACGGGCAGAGAACCATTGGGATGCTCTGTGCACATGAACAAAGGTGGGCAGCGAGACAGAGGTCTGGGACCTCCTCAGCACCTGAGGACGCGTGGGACAGCGTGGCCCCCTAAGCAGCCCTCAAATATATCTCCAACAGAAAAAGGCTTCGATGAAGAAGGAGGCACGGCCCCCACCACCCGAGCCCTGCGTGGCCACCCGCGACAGCTGCAAGCCGCCTGCGCCCGCCTGCTGCGATCCATGCGCCTCCTGCCTGTGCCGCTTCTTCAGCAGCGCCTGCGCCTGCCGCGTACTCAACCCCAACTGCTGACGCCGCTTCTGCGCTGCACCACAGCTTCCCGGCCGGGTGACGGGGCGGGACTTCAGGGTCAGGGGCGTCTCAAGCCTGAAGGCGTGGTCTATGGTGGGTGGGGCTTCGTGGGTGGGCGTGGTCTGCGTTATGCATTTGGGGGCGCTTTCGGAAGGTGGGTTTTCTGTTGTTGTATTGGTTTTTTGAGACAGGGTTTCTCTGTGTAACAGTCTTGGCTGTCCTGGAACTCACTGTGTAGACCAGGATGGCCTCGAACTCACACAGGAAACAAGGAAACCTAGTGGAGGCTAAAATCAGAATACAGTGTTTTTAGTCTGCTGGAAAAGTGTGGCTGATTCTTTATAAGAGCTGAAAGCCTCTTAACGGAGTTCTCTTTGCGGAGACCCCGAGGACTGCGCACGCGCTGCTCCTGACCCTTGGGAAGCTCAGTTACGTGGTTGATATCTCTGCATTTTTTTTTAGCTGGGCACGGTGCTTTCCGGTTCTTTCTAGCCTGCCAGCACCGAGGCTGTCTCCAAGCCAAGAGAAAGGAACCATTAGGGAATGGCCTTCCAGTCTTTTCACCCATTCTCCTCTTAAGGAGGTGCACAAAAATCCAAAACGTGCTAGAACTCCATAAGCAGTCTCAGTAGGGTTGGGGGCGGGGTTGTACTTTTGCTGTGGGTTTCTAAAGCCAGAACGATCTGGGTTGAGCTCCTCAGAACTTTAAAAGACTCTCAGAGAAAGGCACCACCCAAACCCACTTCTTCCTTGCTCCCAAGGGCACACGGATGTTTGGACTTGAGAGTTTTTCTTTTCTTTTCTTCCTTCCTTCCTTTTCTTTCTTACTTTTTCTTTTCTTTTTTTTTTTTTTTTTTTTCAGATTTATTTTTCGGGGGGCTGGAGAGATGGCTTAGCGGTTAAGAGTACTGTCTGCTCTTTCGGAGGCCCTGAGTCAGTTCCCAGCAACCATATGGTGGCTCACAACCATCTATACTGGAATCTGATGCCCTCGTCTGGGCTGCAGGGAAACATGCAGATAGAGCTCTCATATGTTAAATGGATAAATCTTTTTGTTTGTTTGTTATTTCAAGACAGGGTTTCTCTGTGTAACAGCTCTGGCTGACCTGGACTCGAACTCACAGTGATCCGCCTGCCTCTGCCTCCCAAGTGCTGGGATTAAAGGCATGCGCCACCACGCCCGGTGATAAATCTTTAAAAAAAATTTTTTAAATTTATTTGCTGTATATGAATATTCTATCTGCATGCACACCTGCAGGCTAGAAGAGGGCATCGGATCACATTATAGATGGTTGTGAGCCACCATGTGGTTGCTGGGTATTGAATTCAGGATCTTTGGAAGAGCTTAAGAGACTCTTAACCTCTGAGCCACCTCTCCAGCCCCGAGAGTTTTTCTTAGCCAGGTATTAGTCCCAGGCATTTTTTATTCTACTAGCCTAGAGTCTGGGGTCCCAAAGAAGCAAAATTTTAGGTAACCTTCCTCGATCTCCACCCTAGTTTCATTGGCTGGTAAGAAAGCAGTGTGGGGAGTAGGGATGGGGGGCTGAAAAGAAGCCGCAGCTGTACTAAATTATCAAAGACCAATTGCCAAAAATGTTCCAGACTGTTCCCTGCAATACCACTGATTGTCAGTCTGTGAGAACCTGAGGTGCTGCTTTGTAACCTGGGAAGAACCATGGGGGGTAGTGCACCTGGAGAAAAGAGGCAGAGTTTGGGGAACAGGTTCGGTAAGGAAAGACCAGCAGGGAGGGGGCAAATGGTCGCCCTGTGAGACTAGAGGAAGGACTCTAGATAATTCCTGTGGCGCTTGTGCCCAGTAGTGCTAGGAAGAAAGGCTGAGAAGATAGCACGAACAGAACCCCCTCTCCTGGCCTGAACTGCTCCCCTACCCTGGCAAATTACTGCAATGCCAGTACCAGAAGAAAACAAACAGGCCTTGACAAAAAAAAAAGATTCTATAGAGAAGCTATAAGACAGAAAGGTATGGAATGCTCACCTCAGCCCTGCCTGATAACCACCATGTAGCTCTAGAGAGAGGAGGTAGGGGGAGGGGTGTGTGTGTGAAGACAGCAAGGCATAAAGTCTAATGCAGGTGTGATTAACTATTCAGGCCTTTGTTTGCCATTGTTCTTTCAAATGCCTTAAAGAGGCTGGCAAGATGACTCACAAGCCTGCCAATCTGTGTTTAATCCCCAGGACCCATGTAAAAATAAGAGAAAACAGACTCCACAGAGTTGTCTAACTGTCGCAGTTCACATGTACCCTCAAACCCACATCACACAATAATAAGTATAATAAATACAAATTTTACTGCCTCAGATCACTCTTACCACAGACCTTTTCCCAAATAGAGACCAAGGTTGGGGCTTTGGTGACGTAGTTAACTAGTATGGAAACAATGAGCCAAACACTTGACCAGTCACCACCTGGACAGGGCATAAGAAAAGACAGGTGCTCCAGGCAAAGCTGCCCACAGAGTGCTGACACTAGGCAAGTCCTTAGGTCTGTCTTCCTGTGCTGCCATTTACGTATCTTTAAAATGAGACATAATTCCTGCTTTTCTTGGTAAAAATATAGGAAGTTGTTAGTTCTCGCCCTTAACCCAGCTCCACCACACCCCCACATGCTCACAAGGAAGTTGTTTTGATCATTTAGGCTGCAAGCCCACAAGGCAAGAACATTTTGTCCCTTGTTTGGCAGCTGCTGCTGAACAAGTGTTATCAGTAATGACTGGGAACACATTGCAACAGCTGCCCCTGTTTTCCTTGCACTGTTCATCAACCAGGTACTACTTGCTTCCCAGCGGTGAAGCCGGAATACACAGCATACTCAGCCAGTTTGTTTTTACTGTTGTGTGTGGGTTTCTTTCTAATCTTAGTTTTGTCTTGAGATGAAGTATCACTGGCTGGCTGGCTGAGAACTAGCTATGCAGACCAGGTTGTCCTTGAAAGAGAGATCTGCCTGCCTCTTCCTCCCACTGCGAGGACCTGAGGCAAGTGCCACCACCGCTGCAGCCCATTAATAACAAACCCATTGAGTTACTGGATCTCAACAAGGACTAATCCAGCGGTTCACTCATTCCGCAAATATGCATTGACCGCCTACTGTAAGTCAGGTCCCATAACTACCCTAATAAAAAACTCCAATATGGGTGTTGTCCCTACTGGACTTAATGGCTCAGTGGGTCATGACCACTGGTCCTCATAAGAGGCAAGAACAATTGTTAGCCTATGGGATCTCTTCTCACGCACTTAGCTTTTCGATCCCTGCTTAGGTACTTACCTGCCCAAGTTTTCCTTCAGCTTTGAGATGCTGAGATTCTTCTATTCTTTTTTTTTTTTAAAATACTTTATTTTTTTTTCTTCAAGTTACATCTCAGTAACAAACCCCTCCCTATTCCCCCTTCCTATCCCGCCCTTCCACCCTCTTCCCCCCAGAAGTTTCCCCTTTCAGTCCAACAGATGGTTCCTTCTCTTATAACAGTATTATACAAAACAATAGATATAAATATGCCACATTTATGAGAGTTAAATGGCCCAGTATACCTTCCCAATGTCCAGTTTATACATATTTGGCCCCTGACTTTAACATTCTACTATCTAACCAACTCCATGAGTTTAAAGGTCTATATGTGACTCAACATTCATACTATCTTGCAACACACTTTTAAGAGTATCTTCTTAGATCTATAACACCCTCTTGATTCCTAAACAATTCAAAATTTAACTATGAGACTCTAGCTGTCTATTCTTCAACCACCTCAGAGATCTGAGAGGGATAAATATATTTGCTTATATAGGAAGTACAGGGCCTGCAGCTTCCAAAACTAAGAAAGAACATACCAATGACTGCCTGGACAGTTCCCATTTTCTCTCCATACATTCCAGCATCAATCTTCAGCCTTTGGGTCCTGTTTCTCTGACAGACATTTGTTGTAGAGCAGGGATTATGAAGGACTTACCTACCCTGTCTTGGCAGAGTTAGGCTGTCGACTTCCCTGCTACCAAGTTTTGTCCTTTTTGGACAGCAGTCTGTCTGCAGTTGGTGCAAGGGGTTTTTTCATGCCAAGATAAAGGCTTGCCACTAATTCAACCATCTTACAGTGGAGGTTCTTCGATGCTTATCTTCTACTTGGAGTAGAATAGGGGGTGCTGTCAGGCGCTGATATGTCTCGATATCAAAAAAAATCTTGATTTAAGATAACATCTTTGAATGCCATATTCTGCAGATCTCTAGGGGTTTTTGAAGATGCCCTATCCATCTCTTGTATTTAGATAAGCAAATGTTGCTTGTCTCTTAGCAACTTGATTACTGGGTAGTTTAGAGAATATCTGTGATAGACTGTCATAGTAGCTAACAAAGTGACATGTTTGCATGACTAGGAGTTTGTTTTAACTATCCTAGACCGTTTTAGACGGTTGGTATCAAGAGGTCAGAGCTTGCCGGGCGTTGGTGGCGCACGCCTTTAATCCCAGCACTTGGGAGGCAGAGGTAGGCGGATCTCTGTGAGTTCGAGGCCAGCCTGGTCCACAAAGTGAGTCTAGGACAGCCAGAGCTGTTATACAGAGAAACCCTGTCTCGAAAAACCAAAAAAAAAAAAAAAAAAAAAGAGGTCAGAGCTTCACATTTTATTTTTAAGTATCTCTAGGTATGATACCATTAGGAAGCGTTACCTTTAAATCTGTATCAATATACAAAGATCTATTCAATTGTGGTTAAATATACTCTTAATTATGTATTAATATACCAAGATCAATGCCTATGTAGCCCAATATAATCTTAATATTACATCCATATGCAAGGGTCAATACCATTGTGGCCAACTATAATCTTAATTTTGTATCAATATACAAAGATCAATACCGATGTAATCCAATACAATCTTATTTTTGCACAATAAACAATGGTCAATACCACTTTAGCCAAATAAACTACTAATTTTGTATCAATATACAAAGTTATAAGGGCATATTCAATAATCTGCCCCTTCTTCTTGGACCTTCCTGTGCTATGTCTATATCTCATTTTTCTCAAGCCCATGCACTCCTACATAGGAGAGGAAGAAGGATACAGAAAAGGAAAAGTAGGAATTCCCTGGGGCTAACCTCCAAAACCCATTAAGACAGGACCATTTATCAGCTTGTAGTCTCTTCCCCTACATATCAGAGCTTTCAGTTATCCTTCAAATAACCTAAAAGAAGGGCGGAGAAACACCTTCCCCATCCACTGGGCATGGGACGTCGCTCTCTTAAAGTGACTTCCTGCTGATTTGGGTCGTAGTAGACCTGTTTGGGGCCCGAACCCAAATGAGAATTCTTCTATTCTTTCAGAATCCCTCTGTAAGCTTTAGAGTCCCAAGATCATGACCCCAGGCCTCCACAAAACTCTTTCCACTTTGGTGGCCAGACCTGAAGTTCATATATTTATATCCAAAAGCCATGGTTGTGTATTATGTGGATATGAGTACCTTTGTCCATCTCTAATACAATTATATTTTCTTCCCCCACACACTGGGTGGACTCTGTTCTGGGAAGATTTGTTCCACTATTCATCATTTCTTCCCATGGGCACCCCAAGTTCTTATAATGTAACCTTGAACAAGTCTTTTTTTTTTTTTTCTTGCATGGGTGTCTCATGTAACCCAGACTGGCCCAATTTAGGCTAGCTTCTAATTTCTGATCATAAGTGCCAGATGACAGACATGCAGAACCTTGTGGTTTATACACTGCTAGGGATCCACCCCACAACTTGATGTTTGCTAAACAGGCTCTGTACCAACCCTCAGCCCCAGAAGTTGAAGTCTTAAAAGACTCTCATCATATGGCACATATGAAGGCATTTTTATCAGTATGTTAGAAAAATGCACACAAAAATTGAAATCAGGGATTAGATACTAACAGTTGTTCTTCCTACATCAGCTTCATCAACCAGTTTGTCTTTTCATTTGGTTTTGGAAGATAGTTTAAATCACCTGGAAACGTAAAAAGGTTTTAACGGGTCACGGCATGACCTCATACAGTCTTCTATTAAATGGAAACAGCAGGGTTTATTTCAGAATTTGGTCCAGGTGTTTTTTTTTTTTTTAAGCATGTTGAACTTTAAAGCATAGAAGATTTAAACATGCATGTTTTTTAAAGGCTTTGATATCTTAAAAAGAAATTAAAGCTTATGATTTCACAGAAGCAATATATTTCAAAACACCAGTAGTCTCAAAGGCAGAAGGCCTCAGGGCCCCAGATTATGGATGTTAGGTCAGTCTATCTGGCAATCACTGGGTCATCATTCTAAATTCTTCCACCGGTTTCAACAAGCACAGATGTGGCACCACTACCCACTGACAGGAAATTACCCTTCTTCAGTAGGAGCTTTATTAGGGAAACTTAGCTCCAGGACCAATTCACATGTGTGGAAAGAACAGGATAAATGAAGAAAAATAAAATTATTTGAATTGAATTAGCCAGACCATCAGTAGTAACTTTCAGATTCATCTAGACTTTACTTTCTTCTTCCATGGACTGAAGTTAGGTGTCTGTGTTGAGAGAGAAAGCAGTTGAAAAGGAATGGGTTTTGTTTTTTAGCAAGTAAAATATTTCAAAATGGTAAAGTGCTGTATTCATTCCAGAGAGGACTTTTCTCCTGATAGCTTGCAGGAAAACAATTGCTACTTGCCTTCTCTCCAATCTGGATCTGAGAGTTGCACTCTGGAAGGTGGCTTTGGTGATGGTGACAATGTGTGGCCTTGTTGTTGGGGAACCTCAGCAAATACCCTCCTGGGTTTGAGACTTGAAGGTTTTCACACTTCCAGGCTCCTCTTTAGAATTCCTATGCCAATGGCTACACACTGCTAACGCAACAGCAGAATGACAGGCAGCTACAGGAATCCACACTCAGCTCCCAGAGCTGGCTCCTGGGTCACTGTACACTACACCAGGTTTCTAGCAAAATTCCCAAAGCCCTGTGTTTGAGTCTGGACCAACCTGAATCACGTGGTTCTTCTTAAGCCAGTTTGCAGTTGATCAATGAACTGTTTGAAGTCAGTTGCCTGGGCCTGGATTGCATGAAAACCTCTGGTTCTGAGAATCTGGCTTCCTGGAATTTCAGATTTTCAAGACAGAGTAGACCATTGCCTGCTGCCTCCTGGAGTTCTCACTGGTATCTGTGGCCCCATGACCTTTGTTTTAGTTCATGCTTCCTCCAGCCCTCTAAGCTCATTACCTGTTCAGCTAAGACTTGAAAGGGAATTCTTGAGTCTTAGGCATCTCCCCCAACAGCCTGACACTTAGAGGCAGGCAGTATCCAGACTTGCAAGGTTGACTTCAGATAAGTCACTGAAGCTCTGGGATACCATCTCTCCATATCTAAACACTGACTTTCTACTTTAGCAACACTCTAAGGTACTTAAGGTTCTAGCAGCCTATGATTTGATAAGTGGACCTTTGCCTCCTGACACAGAGGCTGACACCAGGTACTTTATCTTTAAACCTGGCTTTCTTCAGAGCTGATGATCTGAGAAGACAGGGCGTTACCATCCTTATGATCTGCCTTCCATCTCATCATCAGCCAGTGGATTACACAGGAAGGGAAACATGTACTGTCAGTCATTCCAGAGCTGAACCTTGCCCTCTGGTCAAGTGGGCAGTCTCCTCTGAGGTTTGTGGTGTAGGTGCATCTCTCCTTATCGGCCCCTCTGTAGCAGGGGAGGATTCACTTTCCCTCTTTATCGTCTCTGCACATGGGAGGGTTGGCACACACCAAGGCCACGAAGTCTTGCATTCCTCCCTCAGAGGCCATTTGGACTACATCTAGGTGGAACTCAGAACAAACATTAGCAATGTGGGCAGGGGAGTCCTCCCTTCAGAACAGAGTACAAAGGTGCTTTTATAAAATATAAGTATTATCTAGATCTCACAGTATTCTAAATTCCTTGCCCTCCAAACAACTCCCTCCACTCCCCAACCTTAAAATTTGACATAGAACTTGAGCTTCAGGTTAACAACCTGAGGTATTTCTGTCACTATCTTGAGTAGCATCATGACTCAGGTCTTCTCCTTAACCCCCAAATTATTGCTCCCCAATCCCTCAATTGGGGCAGAGGGGAAGCAGAGCAAAGGCCAGGCCAGATATTACAGGACCCTCAGCTATAATTCTCCTCTTGAAACTTTGACAAAGAGCCTTGACACCAGCCACAGAGGTGAAGTCAGGAGATACATCATCCTTCCTTGTGGGGACCCGTTCAGTGTCACACCTGTAACACTAGAGTAGCACACCTGAGATCAGAGCTAACACCTGAGACCAGATGTGAAGTTTTGTTGATTTTTAAAGGAAAGGTTCTAAGAACAAAAGACATGTCTAAAGACAGGAAAAACCAGAACCCCCAGGGGACAGGAGGTTGGGGCCCACGTAGGACTCTCACAGATCAACACCTGAGAAGGTACTTGCCCTATCTGCAGGGAGGCAGATTTGAGGGGATATGTTCACACCTTGCTGGGCCCTTGGAGGATCAGCATAGCTGCTGTCAACAGAACTTCTCTGGCTCAGAGCAGTGGCCTTCCCATCTTGTCTACTGAAGTCCCATCATGGTAAAGCCAAGGTAGGGTGAAGTAGGCCCTCTCTGTTGGAGACTTGCTTTTAGAGACCCAAGATCCAGTGAGTTATCCTAATGTTAACGTCTGAAACCTGGCTCCCTTCCTCCTAACGCTGGGCCTGTGGTATAGAAGTCTTGGATTTTGGTTCCAAGAATCTAACCTAGCTAGCTAGTATAACAGCTAGCTCTTCTGCATGGCTTCTCTCAGTGCCTCAGAGTCCAAATCTCTAGTAAGTTCAAATGAAGAATGAGTAAGATCATACAAAAATGCCCCCTTGAATGACAGGGTGCAATATATAATCCCAGCACTCCAGAAATTGAGGCAAGATTTCTGCAAACTCAGGGTCAGCCTGGGCTACATAGCAAGGCCATCTCAAAAACAAAGGTTTATTTGGCTCAAAACTTTGCACACAATGTGCAGGAAACAGTATTGGGAGCCAGGCAGTGGTGGCACACGCCTTTAATCCCAGCACTTGGGAGGCAGAGGCAATCGGATCTCTAAGGCCAGCATGGTCTATCTACAAAGTGAGTTCCAGGACAGCCAGAGCTACAGGGAAACCCTATCTCAAAAAACCAAAAATAAAATAAAATAATAATACTGGGAATAGATCTTTTTCCATGAATTAGGATTGCTTTTTATTCTTTGAATATTTTGTATTTTATTACATAAATTTTGATCCTATCCATGCATCATTACCTGTTTTTTTTTAATTGAGACAGGGTTTCACATAGCTCAAGCTGTTCTCAACTCCCTACATAGCCAAGGATGACCTTGAACTCCTGATCCTCCTGCTTCCACTTCCCTCATTCAGGGATTACCCCTATCATCTCAGTCAGACCTGACTAGTCTGTTTTTGTCATTTTATGGTGATCAGTTGAAAAGTGGGTCCTTGGCATCTGAATTTACCAAAATGTATAAATTATTTTCAGTGAACTCATCATATACTCATGTAATTTACATGCCTTCAGTTACATGTACTCCAAGGAGTGTGGAAGTAAGCATTTTCAGTCCCTAAAAATGAAATCTCATCTTCAAAACATCAAGTGAGGAGCTGGGGTGGAGGCCTCGCTTTGATCCCTAGAAGCCACATAAAAATAGGAGAGCCAGCCTGGCGTGGTGGCACATGCCTTTAATTCCAGTACTCGGGAGGCAGAGGTAGGTGGATCTCTGTGAGTTCAAGGCCAGCCTGGTCTACAGAGTAATAGCCAGGACTATTTTACACCGAGAAACCCTGTCTCAAAAAACCTAAGAAAAAAAAGAAAAAGGAAAGCCAACCCCAGAAAGCTGTCCTCTGACCTTGACATGCACACCTGCACTCATATCACACTGGCAGGAAGATCAGAAATTGAGTCACCTTTGGATATATAGTTTGCCAGGCTGGGCTACTTGAGACCATGTCTCAAAAACAAAACAAACAAAACCTAAAACCCTACTCTTTTTTTTTCTTGTTTATTTTCTGAGACAGGGTTTCTCTTTGTAGTCCTGGCTATCCTGGAACTCACTCTGTAGCCCTGGCTGGCCTGGAAACTCCTGTCTCTGCCTCCTGAGTGCTGGGACTAAAGGCGTGCGACACCACTGCCCAGCTTAAACCCTACTTTTTCCAAGTCTTTTCAAGCACTGCCTCTTCCAATGCTGTTCTCCTGCTGCCAGACAAGGGCAATTCCTGTGAGAACCTGTCTGTACCTGGCTGACCCAGCCATCTGTGTTTGGCTCTCCATTCAGAGAGGGCACTTGGAACAGCCTCTAGTAGTCCTGTGCACAGTTGTTTTAATTTGATTTCAAGGTCAAAGGGGTTCAGTAAATGATCACTTGGGCAAATAAGAGGGAGCTCATTCCCAGACTTGTTGTGTGATTCATATTACGAGATCTCTTATTTTTCGAAGACACTTCTGCACAATTCCCTGAAGCGATGGTTTGGTGGGTAAGACAATTTGCACTCATAAAAAGCTACACATGGCCACATTCGACTGTAACCCCAACACTGGAGTGGACAAATGGGGGAGAGCAGAAACAGCCTAGCTCTAGGTTCAGTGAGGAACCCTGTCTCAGAGGAATATAGAGGAGAGTAATGGGACACCCAATGTTGTCTCTGGCCTCCAGGAACACAGTACCTGCACACACATACATATATACTACACACACCTGCCATACATGGTAAACAACAGCCTACATATATAATAAAGGATCAAAATTCTTTAGGCACTAGAAATTATATTTAATCCACCTCCCTTTGTTAACATTCTAAATAGTATATAAACATTATAAGCCAAATTAATAATCTCTTTGTGACCCAGGCTTGTGATAGAAACCATCAATTACACAAGAGTGACAGACCTTTGCCTATGTGCTTTTCCAGCCCCTTTCAGTCTCTGGCTGTCACCTGTCCTTTCTTGGTTGTCTCTTAATCTATTCTAACCCCTATGAAACAGGGACCAAAAGTACCAACCTCCATATTCTGAGGTTTAAGAGACAGCCCAAAAGTAAATAAGTCAAGCTCTCAGGAAACTCCAGTGCTTCCTGCCCTTTGGTAGAGCTCCTTTTCAGGTCTTTGGCTGAGAAACCACAGATCTGTAAACCAAGCACACGCATCTAAAGACCAAGTGAGGGCCTGGATGGGAGGGTGCATGGGCTCATGACCATCTCTAGGAACATCCAGCCTCAGGACTTCCAAGACTTTTGAGCTCTCATCCTCTGTGGATGGCTCCCAGTTCCCCTTGCCACACCTAGAACAGCATGAGGGATACAATATAAGCTAAAGACAGAGTGACCAGTCCCAGTGGAGGCCAAACACTGGCAAAGCAACTGCAAAGTTGGTGACATTTGCTCTTGGGAAAGAGAGGTAGGGCCTGGAACAAGGACAGCAGCCGGAAGGTGAAGGGCAGTCCTGGTTCAGTAGCGGTAGTGATCAGGCTTGAAGGGGCCGTCGGTGGGCAAGCCCAGGTACTTGGCCTGCTTCTCAGTTAGCTTGGTCAGCTTCACATTCAGCTTGCCCAGGTGGGCTTCAGCCACTGCTTCATCCAGCTGGGGAGAAACAGAAAAACCTGGAGTTAGTGTCAGGCTCTAGTACCTGCAGCTAGCCGACAAACAGAAACTGCTGTGGCGGAGTGGGTGCTGGCAAGTGTAACCCTCATTACACCTCATTCTATCCTCAGGGCCAGCTTCAGTGTGCTGCGCTGGCTGCCTAGCTCTCCACCAAAAGAGAACCATGCACACCCATCAGATAGGTCTGGTGACACCACCATTTTCATCTCCTCACCTCTAACTAAAGCAGCTAACCAGAATGCTTCCTGAAATGAGCTATGGCCCAGGACATATTTTATTATCAACAGGGTACTCTACCTAACTCCTACCTCATAATGGCACAACACTGACTACAACCCAGCCCAGATTGCTTGTACATTCCAAGCAGTTTTATGTCCACTGTTTCTTAGAGCTTCACCAACATCCCCAAGAAGCTGGAAAGGAAGGATAAAGCCTACATTAACAGGTGAGGAGCCTAAAGAGAGTGATAATGGGCTCAAGCTAGACACAGGTAAAGGCACGATGGGCCCAAACTGGAGTCTGTGTTAGAAGCAGAATGAAGGCTCCTATGCCTGGCCAGTCCAGCTCAGGGTGCCTCCTCACAGCAGCCTGTAGCAGTGTGTTACATGATGGGTGACCACCCAGGAAGTTAGAGCTGGGTTCACAGTAACTCCTAAGAGTTCCAGCCCCTAAACCTCATTTGTAGGGCACACATAATAAATACCCCCCCCCCCCTTTTAAGGTTTTTGAGTCAGGGTTTCTCTGTGTGTCTCTGGCTGTCCTGGACTCACTCTGTAGACCAGGCTGGCCTTGAACTCATAGAGATCCACCTGCCTCTGCCTTCCTCGTGCTGGGATTAAAGGCGTGCGTCACCACACCTGGCAATACCCACCTTTTGAAGCTGTCACAAAGATCAATGACATTCAGATTGTTAGTTCAAAGGGGTAATTTAGTGAACAGTGGCTAATGTCATCATTAGCTAAGGTACCTAATAAACCTACAGACTGCATGCATCTTACAGACATGCCCAGTTCAGCCAGCCAAGTACAAGAGATACAGCTAAGAGATATTTGTGTAGCAAGTATGAGGACCTGGGATCCATGTCCAGCACCACAAAAATGAACAAACAAAAAACCCAAGATTGACATGGAGGCTCATACCTTCAATCCCAGTTCTCAGGAGGCAGAAGCAGGAAAATCTGAGTCAAGGCCAGACTGGTCTACATACTGAGTTCCAGGGCAGTCGGGGCTATAATAAGACCCTGTCTAAATACTAGACAGGTGAACAAGCAAACCAAATGGGGTCTATCTAGTTTTTGAATCTACAACGTGTTGCCTATCTTTTCCAATGATTTCATTCCAAGACCTTAGCATATGGCTTCTCTTCAGAGCTCAGAAGTCTTGTCCACTGGAGCTGTGTTCTGACTAGTGACAGGTGAGTGGCAGATACCCCTCTTCCTGGAGCGTGTATTCTTCAATTTCTCTGTTCCCACCTACTTTACCAACTACCTGCCCAATCCTTGAGGACCTGTGGGAGATCCTCAACATCATTAAGGAAAATACTTTTGCCTTCACTTTACAGGTGAGGAATGGAGACATAGCTCCACAGCCCATGCCTCTATGGGTGTGCTCCAGGGAACACTGAGGACTCTGGATGTCAACTAAAAGGACGGACAAGCACTTTATAAATTATACTCTAGCAAGCCTGCACAGGGAGCCCAGGAACCAGCACATACGCCTTGGCTTACAGTAAAGTCAAGAGCTTACCTTCTTAGGCAGGAAGTGAACCCCAACAGGGTATTTATCTGGGTGGGTCCACAGCTCAATCTGAGCCATCACCTGGTTTGTGAAGGAGTTGCTCATCACGAAGCTGGGGTGGCCCATGGCACAACCCAGGTTGACCAGCCGGCCTTCAGCCAGCAGGATGATGCGGCGCCCGTTCTTTAGCCAGTAGCGATCCACCTGCAAGACCCCAGGGCAGCAATAAGGGGTGGTGGGCAGTGCCCACCTATGCAGCTCCTGTGCTGCACAAGATGGCCTGGAATGCACCCAAACCACCTCCATTCAGAGCTAGCACACACAATTAAGAGTAGCCAATTACCTCACAGACTTGTTACACAGAGAAACCCTGTCTGGGGGGGCGGGGTGAGTGGGTGCAATTTGAGCCTTGGCAGTTTGAAGCCAGATCTCATGCTCTCAGTTGCCTTTAAAAAGTTGAATGCAGGATGGGGAGATGGCTCAGTGGGGAAAGCTGCTGGCTGCCAGGCCTGAGTTCAGTCCCCAGAGAGACACAGTGGAAGGAGAGAATCAACTCTGACAGACGCTCCTCTTACCTCCACAGGGAAGTATGCACATGCTAACATACACGAGCACACACATAAAATGATTGAGTAAAAAGTACTTGTGTGTGTGTGTGTGTGTGTGTGTGTGTGTGTGTGTGTGTGTATACAGATGTACATATACACATATAAAGCTGAATGCAGGGTTGGGCTTGGGGCTCACTTGATAAAAGAGCTTGTCTAGCTTATATGAAGTATGGGTTTAATCTCCAGCTCTACAAGGCAAAAAAGCTTAACTTTAAAAAGTTTTCCAGGAACATTACTTTTATAATCAGGTAAGAAATAAATGAACAATAAATAAAACCTAAATTACATTGCATAGATGTAAAAGGAACTTCTCTCTCAATGTCCTGAGGCAAAGCTGTTCCTTCTCCCAGTAGTGGACTACTTTGCCCAGGGCTGTCCCAGACAGAAACACAATGTCCTTTTCAGGCCCTCCCCCATATCTTGGCCCCGCTGCCAGTGCAGCCCACACTCTTTGGCTGCCCAGCCATGAACACCCCCAGAGCCTTGTCTCCTTGGCTGCCACCGTTTGCAGTCTTTACTCACAAGTACAAGTGGACTTTCTGAAACAGCAAGGTTACCACCATGTGACACACACCTGCTGACACCTTCAGTGGCCTCAGCATCAACTCTGATACCTCAAACCCAGGTCTAACCAGGCTTCTCCAACACACACTGCTCTCTACTTTGCCACAGCTTCTGTGGTGGGCAACCCACAAGCCGGCTCTTCCTCCTCCGTCCTTCACCGCAGCCCAGTGGGGAAGGCTGGGGCTTCTCACCTGGGGCTTGATGTTCACCTTCTCCACAGCATTTTCATTGAGCCATTTCACATCAATCTCCACATCGAAGTGTCCAATGTTACACACAATGGCATCATCCTTCATTTGTTCAAAGTGCCTATGAGAGACCCCAAACCCGTGAGAGACCAGAGACCAAGAGCAGTCCTAAGCCATGCCCTCTTTGCTCTTTAAGACTCCCACCTGGTACCTACCGGCCAAGGATGATATCAACACAGCCTGTGGTGGTGACAAAGATGTTGCCCTCCTTACAGGCCTCGTCCATGGTGGTCACCTCATAGCCTGCAGACAGTGAGCATGTGTCATCAGAGGTGGCCTTGCCCACCTCCAGCCCCGACAGCCAACTCTTACCCTATCATACCCTCCATGGCAGCTTGCAGTGCATTGATGGGGTCAATTTCGGTGATGATGACTCGGGCCCCGAAACCCCTCAGGGCCTGGGCACAACCCTTGCCCACATCACCATAGCCTGCTACCACTGCCACCTTGCCCGCAATCATCACATCTGTGGCCCGTTTGATGCCATCTATGAGGGATTCCCGGCAGCCATAGAGATTGTCAAACTTGCTCTGAAAGGAGAGGGGGCAAGGGGACGATGGGGCCAGGCAAGGCCCTGAGACCAGGGTTCAAAGCATGCCACAGGCAGTGCTGAGACTTGAGCCCACTCAGCCTGCCAGCCTGGACTGATCCCCCAAGAACCCAAGAATCTTCTCCACTAGACAATGCCTAAACATGTCTCTCATCCTCATCAGCTCCAAGACTATCTCCCTTTGTTGTTCTCTGCTGGTCCAGAAGCCTTTCTAGGGAATCAATGCTTAGGACAGGTTGCTAGGTCAAAGAATTTGCGTAACTTTACAGCTCCTGATAATCAAAGCCATGGTGTTCCTGAAGCAGCTGTGACCTATGGTGCAACTCTCCCTGCAATACACTCTCCACCCTCAGACTGTTGCCCTGCCCCTCTCAGATAAGGGCTTCATGTCCCATGCCACCCCCTTCCTGCACACCTTTTTTCAGAGATCCACTCCTAAGCTCACTGGGCAGCAACAGCTGGAGCTGACACTACCCTAGAGCTCACCTTGGTGACAGAATCATTGACATTGATGGCAGGCACTTTCAGTACCCCACTGGCCATCATCTTGTAGAGGTTATGGACTCCAGTTGTGGTCTCCTCAGAGATACCTCGGATGCCTGAACAAGAGGAAGAACATCAGAGAACACATCTCTACCCAAAGCCCTTTCACTCCCTAGTGTCCCCTCTCCCTTGTTCCCACTTCTGTACCTGGTTATAAGCTCCACCCAGCCACCCAGGGAGGCGTCACCTGATGCTCTCCTATACACACACAGTCCTACCAGGCCTACCGACTCAACCTCCCAACATCTGCATCCACCACTGTCCTAGTGCCTGACGCCATTTTTCACCCAATCGTCTTGTCATTTCCTGCAATATTCTCAAGGGAAGGCTTCCTTTGTTTACTAATCATGCTACTTTTTGTATAGTCAATCTTTTTCTACCTCAGGGCCTCTGTCTTCTCCACACTCCATCCTCTTCCTCCTCCCTGTCACACAGTCAACAAAGTTGCTGCTCTGCAACCATTCCTAGCACTGCCCTATGTTGGCCTTGGCTTCTGAACTCAGCCAGCCCTGCCCCCACCCCCAGTTACCGTGGCTTCGCATCATAAATCAGAAGGACAGATTATAGTGTGCCTGCAGGAACCACCTGTCCTCCAGGCCTATGGAGAATCTGGGAGTTCTGCCAGGCCCATTGCCTCATGTCTATGAGGGAGCAGGATCCCTTCAGGCCACTGGTCCCTATTCTACCTGCTTACCTGACAGAAGCTGTGGGTATTTGGTGTGGATGAGGTTAGTAAGGTCACCGCCATCATCCAGAATCATGTTGAGGGGTCCGTCCTTGAAGTGCAGCGTCTGCTCAATGCACCACAGGTACTCCTCATCTGTCTCGCCCTTCCAGGCAAACACTGCAGGGCAAGTGGCACATGAGAAGCTGGCAGGGATGCTCCAGATGACTCCACAACAGAGCCAACACCTACCATCTCTTTCCTAGGTATGTCCAGCCACTATACACACAGCGGTGGGAACTGCACAGCTTGAAGCCGGACAGATCTAAGCTCAAATCCTGGCTGGTTCTGAACTTTCATCTAGGTGACCTTGAAAAATTCACTTCACTAGTTTCCTCTTCAATAAATGGGGCCTGCAATAGCATTAAGTCATGTGAGACAGAGGTCACAAACAGCCCTAGACATAGCCCTGTCTAGAAATAATTATTCCCTCTTGTGTCTTCTTCTGCCTGTGCTCCATGGAGTAGAGTACTGGCCCACACAGAACAGGACTTCCACCCAGAGGACATCCTACTTATTGAGCACCATCAGGTAGGAATCTGGGTTTGCTCTTCACTGAAAGGTCTTAAGGGTCTGGCAGTCTCTGTGTGGGTAATTCCAAGTAATGTCTGACAAGAGTTCCCCAGCAGAAGCTACTACAGATAGAGTGTTTTCTGTGCCCCTTGCAAACCCATGAGGAGGCACTGCCATCACAACTCACAAATCCCCGAGAGGGACTATGACATGCATGCATCACTCAGCACAGCACTCTGAAGCAGCACCTGCAAACAAGGGTGCTGGCTGCTGGCCACTGGGTACTCCTCCTCTTATATGGAACTACACAGGTGTGGGGCTCATAAGAGTCTCCTGTTTGCACAGGGACTGGCCAATCGATTGGCTGCCTCCCTCCCCATAACTGCAGAAGATAATGCTGTAGAAACCAAAGCCTCTTCTGAAAGAGGGCCACCAAGCCTAGCCAAAGTCTGAGCTGCTAACAGGCCATTCAGCCCTGTGAGGCTAGAGAGAGGCCCCCTCCCTCTGCCCCCTCTACTTATAGCTCATTGGGATTCTTTTCCCCCTCCAAATATATAAGCGTTTTGTCTGCAAGTATGTCTGTGTACCATGTGTTTGCCTGGTAGCCTGAGGCCAGAAAATGATATCAGATCTCCTGGGTTTGGAGCTGCCATGTGGGTGCTGGGAATCAAACCTGGGTACTCTGGAAGAGCAGCCAGTATTCTTAGCTGCTGAACCATCCCCCCAGGCCCCTGATAAAGATTCTTGTATATTCTACTTAATTACCACTGAATCTAACGAGTCCCCCTTTGTAGTTCAGACAATCATGCACCATTCTGCAGCAGTTTGAGACAGTCTCTTTGCTCTTTAGTCCTTCCTCATACTCCTAGACACCGTACCTTAGCCAGTGCACCTCTGAGACTCTTGTTCTCCCTTACATCTCACCAGTTCTTTAGAAAATGACCCACAGACTTCTTCTAAGGAACTCTCCAACTCTCTACACCATGTGACTCCCAATCATAAGATCCTTCCCTTAGAGACCACATAGCTCAGTGTGTCAGTATCTTCCATGAGATTGAGATGAGGTAGAAGGGCAAAGCTGCTCTTTGCTATGAGTTACTAGTCTAAGATCCTCTCTCTGCCATATGGAAGCCTATTACTACAGGATTCAGTAAAGGAAATATGAAAACACAGAGAGCCTTATCCACTCCTAGATACCCTAGTAAGTCCCCTCACCTGGAATGCCGGCCTTAGCAATGGCAGCCGCTGCATGGTCCTGAGTAGAGAAGATGTTACAGCTGGACCACCGCACCTACAGGGGTCGGAAAAACAGTGTTGGTCTCTGGTGGCTAGAAAGCACCAATGTTAGGGACAGAGAAAGGAAAGCCCTAAAGACAAAAGTGGAAAAGGCTGGGGACTCTGGGCAAGTGAATGGCTAAAAGATACCACCAGAACTTTAAAAGAGCCAGGCATGGTGGCATACCTGTAATCCTAGTACTCAGAATGTAGTGCCAGAAAGATCAGAGTTCAAGGCCAGCTTGGGCTATATAGGGAATTCCTGGCCAGCCTGAGTATACAGTGAGATTCTGACTCAAAACACACACACACACACACACACACACACACACACACACACACACACA
>CAJQZJ010027415.1:4983102-5006410 GCA_907164525.1 Lophiomys imhausi | reverse complement strand
CACACACACACACACACACACACACACACACACACACACACACACACGCGCGCACACACAATAAATAAATAAGTGACTGGAACAATGGCTCAGCAGTTAAGAATACTTGCTGCTCTTTTAGAGGACCCGGATTTGGTTCCTAGCACCCACACTGAAGCTTACCTATAACTCCAATTCCAGGGGACCAGATACCCTCCCTGGCCGCTGTGGGAACCAGGACAAATATGTGGTACATATGCAAACATGACAGTGCAGGCAAACCCCTTATATACATAAAAATAAATAAATATAAATATTATTCTCGTGCTATGTGAACAAGGAGACAAGGAAGGAGCTACTAAAGCAGAGAAGAAATCCAGCAGCAACAGTGAAAGTGGCGTGTGTCTGTCAGATACTCCAGGGTTCTCATGGAGAGAGAAGCTCAAGGCTAGAGTTGCCATTTATTGATGTGGCAAAGACTTCAGGACAGGGAGGGCAGACAACTCTAAGTGTTTGGGCTTGTTCAGCCTGAGATGTATACTTAATCTCCAAGTGGCTTATCTCAACACTTAGATATTGTGGGTCCAGGTCAGGCTTGTACATGTAGTCACCACCACAAAGGCAGTATTTAAAGCCATTGGATAAGATCTCCAGCGAAGCCGGGCAGTGGTGGCGCACACCTTTAATCCCAGCACTTGGGAGGCAGAGGCAGGCGGATCTTTGCAAGTTCGAGGCCAGCCTGGTCTACAAAGCAAGTCCAGGACAGCCAGAGCTGTTAAACAGAGAAACCCTGTCTCGAAAAAACCAAAAAAAAAAAAAAAGATCTCCAGCGAGCTGAATGTTGAAAATAAAAACAAGGCAATGGGAAGTGGAGAGATTCAGAGGTTAATTACAGTGGCTGCTCTTCTAGGACCCGGGTTCAATTCCCAGCTCCCAAATGGTGGCTCACAACCACCTGTAACTCCAATCTGACACCCTCTTCCAGCCTGCTTGGGCACTGCAAGCAAGTGGTGCACAAATGTACATGCAGGTAAAACATCCAACATAAAATAAAAACAAATATAAAAAAGGTCAGTGGAGGTGGGTGTGAGCAACTAAACCCTTGTATTTGGGAGGCTGAGGTAGAAAAATAGCTCCAGCCCAGCCTGAACTCTACAGTAAATTCTAGAACAGCTTAGGCTACGGAGTAGGATGCTGCCCCCCAAAACAAGCCCTCAAGTACTCTGACTTTTGGTTGTCCTACTCTACCAGGCTCCCTCCCTTCAGATCTTACTACACATGATCCAGGCTTAACAAATCAAAGCACTCTACCGTCCTAGCAACATGGCTGTCCAGAAGGCACTCCCCCCCAAGGCCAGTGGGAGTGTTTTTAGATGACTAAATGTAATACTGGGGTTTTACTCTACCAGCACTCTCAGGCAAAAAAAAAAGTGTATAGAGCAGTCAGAAAGAAGCTATCTTCCCAACTAGAGAAAATACACAAAAGACTATTTGCCCCAGTGAGTGGCAGCAATGGAAAAGGGAGAGAAAACCCAGGTGACCAGAAGAGGCCTGCCAACTAGGTCTCCCTACCAGGACAGCCCTCTTTCATGGCTGAACCCAGAGAGGGCAAGGAGTCACCCAGCTGAGGAGCTCACCTCAGCACCCAGGGCCACGAGCGTCTCAATGAGGACAGCAGTTTCCACAGTCATGTGCAGGCAGCCAGCGATACGGGCCCCCTTCAGTGGCTTGGAGGCCGAGTACATCTCCCGCATGCGCATCAAACCTGGCATCTCATTCTCAGCTATGTCCAGGGCCTTTCGTCCCCAGGCAGCCAGTCCGATGTCCGCTGCAGAAACAAAATGGGTGAGTTACATGAGCCACCTCCTGTCATCAACCATGGAGCACCATCACCTTATGAGGACCCATCCCAGTGTAACCCCACAGCCCTTGAGCTGGGCAACCTGTCGCTCACAACCAAGAGAAGCGTCCCTCTGAAAAGTAGCTCTGGGACCATGAAACTCACTGTCGATCCCTTCCACCGACACCTTACCAACTTCTAGGTCACTCTGCCAAAGAATTCAAATCCAGCAGGTGTGATTGGATAGGTCCAGGTTCATGGTGGTTTTGTCTGCTTTCTAATTATTATTTTTTAAATGAAAGGACAACAGCCTTTGTTTTTATGTATATGTGTGCCTTCCTCAGTTCCTCTGTCTTAGGAGACAAGATCTCTCACTGCACCGAAGCCCACTACTCTGGTAGACCACTCTCCTGCCTCTGCGTCTTTAGTAGTACTGACTGCAGGTGCAGTTTCGCATGGCTGCTGGGGATCTGAACTCAGGTTCTAGGTTTATGAAGACAGGCAAACTTACCAACTAAGCCATCTCCCCAGTGCTGTGATTTTTATCTTTAGGGAAGCTTAGATCTTCCCAATCACCCTAGGAAATGGAGGGTAAAAGAGAAAGGAGGCTGCTATAGAAGTTTTAATAATTTAACAAATAAACAGCCCAAGAGTGGTGGAAGAAGCCTGTAATTTCAGTACTTGGGAGGAGGAATCCTTGACTACATAACAAGTTCAAGGCTAACCTGGGCTACATGAGGCCCTGTCTCAAGTAGCAGCAGCAGTAGTAATAATAATAGATTATTATCGTGATTCCTATATTGCATTAACTACTTTCAAAGGAGCAGTGACAGAGCACATCCAAGGCCCTAAGTTCAACCTCCAGCACCACAAACAGTTCTCAAGGTCAACTAGTTCCCAAACACAACTCCTACACAAACACACATACACTGCTACCCCAGGACATCAATCAGAGCTCCTTCAGAAATCTGGATTCTACGCAACCACCTCTGGCCATGTCCCTTCTCCCTATACATTCCCAACTCCAAGAGGGAGCAGCCATCAGCTCAGAATTTCTAAACCATTGATTTTATCAACTTCTAGTGTCCCTTACTACGCCCCCTCCATGACCTTCACCTCACTGTCCATCCCCTGCTCTCTTAGAGACCTCACTTGGGAAAGCTCCCACCTGAGGCTAGGGTGAGTGGCTTCATGCCTATAATAATCCCAGCACTATGGAAGCTCAGGTACAAAGACTGCCATTATTTTGAGACCATCCTGACCTTCACAGAGACCTAGTCTCAAAAACAAACAAAACAGCAAAAACCGAAGTTCCCACCTGGTTAGAGTCAGCCCTCCACATACCTAAGCTACTGCACCAGGCAGATGAGTCTTGCTTTACTACAATGTGAAACTCAAGGGACACCTGGCACATCCCAGCAACCCCACTACATTTTTCCAGTGAGTTTACTTTCCTTCTCCTTTCCCCACCGACCAACGTTACTTCATAATTCAGCAAGGTTCAGAATCATTCACTTTCCGTCCACGGAGTCCATTCTCATCTATGGTTAGGTTAGACATTCTTGTCTGTTGCAAAAAACAGAGCTGTCTCTGCCCCGATTTTCTTACCCCTTCAGATCCCACCATTGTACTGATCACCTGGGTAACCTGGTGCCACTGAGGTAATTAATTACCTATGCTCCGGTTTCTCACAGGAGCAGGGGCCCCACTAACGACTCCCTCATTTCTGAAAAATGTTCTCTTTTTCTTGGCATCTGATTCTCTCGTATTTTTCTCTCCCACCTTCCTGGCTGCTCTTCATCTGACAAATTCGGACAAAATCTTGGAACCCTCAGGGATCCATCATAGCTCTTCCCCAATTCTTGGCAAGTTCTAGCCACATGATTTTGGATGCCTTCCCTGTGGTGATGACTCCTATGCTTTTACCTCCACTGTAAACTTCTCCCAGGAACTTGAGACTCGTAATCCAACTGCTGACTCAGCACCTCTAGACAGAGGTCCAATTATTATTACCTATCAAGTATGCACCGCCAAGACTCTTTGGCTTCACACCCTCAATCTTTTCATTTTAGGAAATGAAACCACCATTCAATCCACCACTCTGGCCAAAAACTTGTAAGATTTCTTGTTTCTGTTTTTGCCTCTGTCAACCTGTTTTGTTTGTTTGTTTGTTTGGAGACAGGGTCTATTATGTAGCGTGGGCTGTCCTGAGACACTATGTAGACCAGCCTGGCCTCACTCTCACAGATAACTAACTGCCTACCCCTACCTCCCAAGTGCTAGGGTTACAGATGTGGGCCACCATGTCCCACCCCCATCAGCAAGTGTTTGACTAAACATCTTACCAGCATTTAAAGCACTTCTCAGTTGGACCAGCAATGCAGCTTCATGGGCCCTGTCCCCACACATCATGAAACTTTTAAAAATTTAAGATCCTAATCCTAACCTAGCCCGGGCTTCAGGCCCTACCCCTGAACTGCTTCTCTCTCCACCTTATCCCCCCACTAGCTGCTCAGCCACATAGCTCTCCCACCACAGGGGTTTAACACAAGTAGTTAACCTGGAAGGCTCACACCAAGTGCCAGGCTCAGTATATGCTCAAAAACACCTGAAAATGGAGGGGCTGGAGGATGGCTTAATAGTTAAAGAGCACTGGCTGCTCTGGGGCTCAATTCCTGGCAGCACATGGATGCTCACAACTGTCTATAACTTCAGTCCTAGGGGAACCAACGCTTTCTTCTGGCCTCTGTGGGCACCACACATATGTGGTACTTAGACATACATGCAGGCATACACATATAATTAAAATTAAAGAAACCAAAAAACCTGAAAATGGGCAGGCTGGTTCAGAGGCATCATGATGTATCAGTGAGGTAGGTCACTAGAGAGTTTCAAAGGAGGTGTTAATCAATGACCAGATTTTTCTTGTGAAAAGAATCTATTAGCCAACTATAACGACATGTGCCTATGAACAGTGTTGTGATGGCTATAGGAAGATCTTGAGTTCAAGGCCAGCAGAAGCCAAAAAAAAACCAAAGTGGTAGCAAGAAGACCAGAGACAGGGCTGTAGAGACTGCTCAGCAGTTAAGAGCACAGGCTGCTCTTCCAAAGGATCCAGGTACAAATCCCAGCACCCAGCACCCACATGGCAGTTCACAGCTGTCTGTAATTGTTAGGCAATGGTGGCGCATGCCTTTAATTCCAGCACTTGGGAGGCAGAGGCTGGTGGATCTCTGTGAGTTCAAGGCCAGCCTGGTCTACAGAGTGAGTCCAGGATAGCCATGACTACAGAGAAACCTTGTGTTGGAGGTTGGGGGGGGATGGGGAAGACCAGAGACCTGTGAGATGAGAATGGGGCTACTGGCCATGAAGAAAGTGACAGATCTCCCCACATAAAACAGACCTATCGCCGGGCGGTGGTGGCACACACCTTTAATCCCAGCACTTGGGAGGAAGAGGCAGGCGGATCTTTGCAAGTTCGAGGCCAGCCTGGTCTACAAAGCGAGTCCAGGACAGCCAGAGCTGTTAAACAGAGAAACCCAGCCGGGCGGTGGTGGCGCACGCCTTTAATCCCAGCACTTGGGAGGCAGAGGCAGGCGGATCTCTGTGAGTTCGAGGCCAGCCTGGTCTACAAAGCGAGTCCAGAACAGCCAGAGATACACAGAGAAACCCTGTCTCGAAAAACTAAAAAAAAAAAAAAAACAGAAAAACCCTGTCTCGAAAAACCAAAAAGAAAACAAAACAAAACAAAAAAAAAAAAAAAAAAAAACAGACCTATCTGTCTCAACTTTGTGCCTGAGTTACTTTTAAACCTCCAGTGACCAGCAGGGCCTGGCACAGGGGAGTCAGAAAATATTTACTGACCATACCCGCTGCTAAAACCAAATGAGCAAAGATTCATAAAGTTGACACTGGACAAGGATGACAAAAGAATGAATGAATGAATGAAATGAAGGAAAAAAGAAAGGAGGGAGCTGGAAAGATGGCTCAGTGGTTAGGAGGGCCTGGGTTCAAGTCCCAGCACTCACATGGTAGCTCACAAGTGTCCATAACCCCAGTTCTAGGGGATCTGATACCACATCCCCAGACTTAAATGCAAGCAAAAATGGGCATGAGATTAAAAAAATAAAGAAAAAGAAAGGAAGGAAGGAAGGAAGGAAGGAAGGAAGATGAACCTACTCCAACTCCCACCATTTATTGTCTCTAGCCAGTCAGAGGCAGGACTGATGGTAAGGCCACTCTTAAGGACTTTCTGGAGAGGGCAATGGGTTTTATGCTATCCTGTTTAAATTCCACCCTGTCTACTATCACTTGTCCCTCTATCTAAAAAAGATTTTTTCAATGCCCTTGGGACAGCTGTGCCAGTCCCACAGTTTTCAATGGGCCTTCCCCATCCAAAGGGACAGGAGGAGCCAAGGGGGTTGCAGAAGTCACAGGAACACCTGTCAAAAAGAACAAGCCAAAAGGAATTGTGTAACCCTTTCTAAACCCACTTCCTCAGATAATCAACCCGAACCTTACTGTACACCAAGGACTATAGAAAACACCCAAGTGTGATGGCCCACTCCATTAATCCCAGCACTAGGGTGGCAGAGGCAGGTGAATCTCTGTGAGTTCGAGGCCAGCCTGGTCTACAAAGGGAGTCAGGACAGCCAGGGCTGTTACACGGAGAAACCCTGTCATGAAAAACCAAAAAGAAAAGGAGTAAGAAAAAAGAAAATTCCAAATGGGCATGGTCTAGCATACGGTATACCTCTTTGATGGATGATTCATGCCTCCACCCCTACACAGCCAAGAACCTAGTCTCCAAATCCACACAATCCGTGGTCCCCCCAACCTCTCCAGAACGACAAGCCTCCATTCTAGCTGTTCCACCAAGACAACACTGACTTAAACCTCTCTGGGCTCAGTCTCAGCATCTACCCAATGGAGATAATGATCTACTCTGGTGGCTGATGAACTATTTTAATAAGAATTTTCCAAGCCACTTCCCCAAGTTCCTCCCCTGTAAAATGGGATAGCATCCACCTCTTGTTGGTGATCATTTCCAATAAGTGAAGTCTTGAAATTATTTTAAAAGCTAGCCAGCCTGAATTGCTTTGCTTGTTTAATCGGTTTGTACTTTTGTTTTGATAGGGTCTCCCTATTTTGTCCAGGTTGGTATGGAATTCACTGTGTGCCCAGGCAGACCTCTGAGAATGGTTGATCGATTCCTTGGCCTCAGGAGTGAGTGCTGGGATTACAAGCTTGTGTCATTAGGCCCAGTCTGAATCAGATTGTGCTGAAATTTAATTAGGTTTTTCCAAGTGTGTTCCCTTGCATACAGACAACAGTGAAAGGGATGGGCTCAGAGGTCATGACGTTCTGGGTCCAAATTCTAGTCAGCCACTTCCCAGTTGCCAGATTCTGGGAAAATAAAGCTACAAGGTTTTATTCTAGATTAACACCACTGTTAGTGCCATCCCACTGTAAACGCTCAACTGAACGTTTGTTTACTCAGACAGCATTCCACAATCGGGACAAAACGAAGGGTAATTTCTAACCATTCCAAATTTTCTAGTCATCCGCTAGATAATCCAAGTGGGTGGATCCAAGACTGAACGGACCCCTAAATCCCGATGCACAGGGGCATGCCGTTTCCAGGCCTCTCCTCACTAGCACCTAGAGCACCAGTGCGCTCTCTGGCCCTGCTCACCGCCCAGTAGGCGGTAGGTCCTTACTAGGGGACACCCAAGCCGCCAGACACCAGGGCCAGGGCCGCCAGGACCCAGTCTCCCCGCGAGGAGCACGAGGCTGGACTAGGGATTGCAGCCCGCGCTGCCGCTCAGGACGCCTGCCGCGGAGTACACCGGGACTTGTAGTCCGGGACCACTTCCCACTCCTAGCTCTCGGCGGCGCGTGGACTCCAGTCCCCAGACACCTGCGCGGCCAGGCCAACGATTCTAGGGGTCCTGGGCGCTCCGAGGCAGCCACATTAACAAGATGCGGGTCGGTATGGATAAGCCTAGGGCGGGAACCAAGTGGCCGCGGAAGACTACCCCTGGGACTCACCGACTTTGTAGAGTAGTTTATCAGACATTCTGGCAGCGCTTCCGCTAGGACTGAGAAACTCGGTGAACGGGGCCTGAAGGCGCTGAGCAGGGATCTGCGCCTGCCGCCGGCGTCTTTAAATAGCTTCTTATTTGAATATTCATGAGTTCCACTAGGGCTGAGACTTGGGGGCGGAGCCTAGTTCCCGTTACCTAGTCGAGAAGGAACGAGGCCGGACTTCCGATCCCTGCTTCAAAAATCATAAATTTTATGCACTGTGGCCTTTGAACCCCTGGCACCCGACTGGAAGGGAGTGTGGAGAGGCGGTTCTTCTCCCATTCATCCAGCTAGTGAGTCATAAGTCAAAACAAGGCAGAACTTTAAGGTTCCACCCAATTTACTTCCCTGAACCTTCATTTCTTCAGGTATACAATGGGACGAAGAATAAAATATAGCACAAGATAAAAGTTGGACCTACTGGTATATGCCTGTAATCCCAACACTCGGAAGACAGAACCTGGAGGATTGCCACAAGTTCGATGCCAGTCTGGTCTACAGCCTGTTCTAGGCCAGCCTGGGGTACAGTGAGGCCCTGTTTCAAAAAGAAAGAAAAATTGCAAGTTGCAATGTGTCACTCTCTCTGCCCTCCTTTCTTTGCTCACCCCCACACTCTCCTCAACAAGTCCCCATTCAGCTATCCTGTCTTTTTGTTTTGTTTTTGTTTTGTGACCCATAGGTGACTCACGTGGAAAAGTGTGGATCTGTCAGGAGCACATAGTTCACAGCGGCTCTACACCTAAAGAGAATGACTTCTTCTTTCACAGCAGTCATAACTGCCAATAACTTTCAGGAAAGAGCCAGGCCCCATGTTGTGTGGAAATACCATCTCTGGGGAGTTCATCTGGATCCCCTTGTAAAATGATTATCCCAGCTAGACTTGTTTACCTGTTAAATCTTCGTTCTCATGGAGTAGAGGAAGATCTCAAAACCCTCTACAGAGTATCCAGCTGCACCCTGCTGCCTGTTATGCGCAACTCTGCCTTAATTGAACTTGGCTACTGGAGAAGCGCTCATCTCTGTTGGATAGAGCCTTTCCAGGTATGGCCTTTTGGGAGGAGGATCACTCACATCCCTGTAACTCCTCATCTGAGTATGCTTTGTCAGGAAGCTCACTGACCTCATTGGTTCCCCCAGAGTGATCTTTGGCTGAATCGTGCCTCGGTTTATTTGGGAGAAGTAGACTTTGCTTGTCTCCTCCTGGGAAGGAATTTTGGCGACGTCCCAGGAGCTCCGCCCCCACCCGTGGCTGTTGCTGGGGATCCAGTCTTGTGCAGATAGCTGCAGTTCCTGTGAGTTCATGATTGCAATAGCCCTGTCATCCCCAGGAAGACAACCCGCCTCCCCTTTATCCAGTTCTTACAGTCTTTCTGCTTCTTCTTCCATGATGTTCCCCGGAGCTTTGGAAGGGGTGATAATGAGCTTAGTGCTCAACAGTCATTTCTCAGGACCTCTACCAGCCATGACTGTCTGCATTAACTGTCACTTGCTGCAAAAGGAGATTTCTCTGGCCAAAGCTAAGGACTGTGACACTCTGTGGGTATAAACAAGTGTTTAGGAGACAACATATTCATTTAGCGAAACAACAGCAGTAGGCTTCTCCTGAGGACTTATCATTTCCCCAGCTATGGTTCTTTGACCAGCCTCACAGAAACAAGTATGAATTTCCTCCTGTCAGTCCGTCTGTCTGTCTGTCTATCTCAGCCTGCAGATCAGGATATCAGGATGTAACTCTCATCTACTGAGGTACCACCATGCTCCTGAAATGTTCCCACCATGCCCCTACCACGATGATAATGGATTAATCCTATGAAACTATAAGCCTGCCCACAATTAAATTCTTTTAAGAAATGGAAGAGGTGCTGGGTGTGGTGGCGCACGCCTTTAATCCCAGCACTTGGGAGGCAGAGGCAGGCGGATCTCTGTGAGTTCAAGGCCAGCCTGGTCTACAAAGTGAGTCCAGGACAGCCAGGGCAACACAGAGGCACCCTGTCTCAAAAAAAAAAAAAAAAAAAAAAAGAAAGAAAGAAAGAAAGAAAGAAAGAAAGAAAGAAAGAAAGAAAAGAAAAGAAAGAAAGAAAGAAATGGAAGAGGAGTGGATGAGGGGACAGAAGAGAAGGGGAAGGGTCTGGGAAGAGAGGAGGGAGAGGAAACTGGTCAGATATAGAAAGAAAGAAAATAATGTATTTATAAGAAAAATTATTTCTTTTATAAGAATTGCTTTGATTATGGTGTCTTTTCACGGCAATAGAACAGTAACTAAGAACTCTCAAATTCTGGTGGACAACCAACAACAATGGTAATAACCTGTATTATTTTAGGGGCCTCTGGAGCCTTCCTGGCCAATAATTCATAGGGAAGTATCCATACCTGGCTGTCTTGGTTGGGTTTGTTTGTTTATTCACTTACTTATTTTTGTCAACTTAACACAAGCTAGAGTCATCTGGGAAGAGGGGCCTCAATTGAGAAAGTGCGTCCATCCATACTGCCTGTAGACATTTCTTCAATGATGATTGATGTGAGAGGACCAACCCATTCTGGGCGGTGCCACCCTGAGTGGCTGTCCTGGGGCTTATAGGAAAGCAGGCTGAGGAAGTCACTGGGAGCAAGCCTGTAAGCAGCAGTTATCCATGACTTCTGCTGAAGCTCCTGCCTCCAGGCTCCTGCCTTGAGTTCATCCCCTGGCATCCATCCCTCAGTGATGCAGTGTGACCTGGAAGTGTAAGTGAAGCGAACTGTTCCCTCCTTAAGTTGCTTTTGAATATAATGTTTATCACAGCAACAGAAAGCTCACTAGAACTCTCCCTCTCCTACTCTAGCCTCTTGCCCACTCCCCACCCTTGTTAGCCCATTGACATTTCAGGTCTCAGACTGAATAAAGCATAGCTTAAAGATCCAATCCCCATCTATGCTCAATGGCTTCTATTGTGACAAACTCTAGTATTCTGGTTACAAAATCGATCAGCCAATCTCTCTCTTACACACACACACACACACACACACACACACACACAACCCCTTGTGAGCACACAACAATAAGTAAATTTTTTGAGGCTGCTTTTTTGACCTGTGAACTATTTAAACATGTGTTGTTTAGTTTTGTAAGGGTCAGACATTTTTCCTGTTATTGTTTTGTCATTAATTTCTAGTTTGATTCATTGTGGTTACAGAATACATTCTGTATAATTTTAATTCTTTTCCATTTGTTGAGATTGGTATTTTGACCCATGTGATGGTTAGGGTTGATTTTTTAACTTGAAAACTCTAAGACCACTTGGGAGATGAGGCTCTGAGCATGCCTATGAGGGATTATCTGGATTACGCTGCTTGATGTTGATGGGGGAAGACACATTTTAGTTGGCCATTTCCTGGGTGGGAAACCCCAGAACTGCATAAGATGGAGAGAGGGAGCTGAATATTAGTCTGTATTCATTGCTCTCTTCTCACTGTGGACATGATTGACCAGCTGGTACACACTGCTGCCTTGACCTCCCCTCCATGATGGATTGAACTGTGAGCAAAATGAACCCTTAAGTTTCTTTGGTAAGGATTTTTCTTTTTTTTTTTTTTTTTTTTGGTTTTTCGAGACAGAGTTTCTTTGAATATCTCTGGCTGTCCTGGACTCGCTTTGTAGACCAGGCTGGCCTCGAACTCACAAAGATCCGCCTGCCTCTGCCTCCCAAGTGCTGGGATTAAAGGCGTGCGCCACCACCGCCCGGCTGGTAAGGATTTTTCTATCACAACTCGAAGCAAAGAAAGACAACCCAGGATGTGGTCAGTCTTGGTATACTTTTTCAAGCACCTGAAACAAATGTGTATTCTGTTCTTTAGTGACTCAGCTAGATGTCAGTTGCATGCTGCTGGTTAATGCTGATACTAAATTCTAGATCCTTGCTGATTTTCTGCTTAGTTATTCTTCCAAATGATGAAAGGGCTATTGGAATCTCCAATTTGTCCTTTCCAATCCATCAGCCTCTCCTTCATATATTTTACAGGTCTGTTCTTTTTCATGTACATGTTTAAGACTGCTGTGATCTCTTAGCGAGTGGCTCTTTTATCCTTCCATAATAGAAAGGAAACAAAGAACTACGAGGGGACAGGGTGTCTCATTAGTGCCAGATGGCACTAATGGAAGGAAGCTTGCTACATTGCACATGGTTTGAAGAAAGGCAATATTTGGTTCTAGCTTTAAGTTTACTTAGATACATATGTTTTAAAATGTGACCCTACACTGCTGGAAAGGCTTTGAGGAAACAGCCTCCCAAGACATAGCATTTAGAAACTTCTATAAACTATATTCTGGTAACTGCTGGCAAGATAGCAAACTGCAAACTCACCCTTTAACCAAACAGTTTGTGGAATTTAGCCCAAAGATGCACACATGTGTGAGTGAGGACATTAAAAGTCAAAGGCTGAGCCAGGCCCCAGCACTTGGGAGGCAGAGGCACAAGGATAGAGGTGTGTTTGAGATCAGCCTGGTCTACAATGAGAGTCCAGGACAGCCAATTTCCAGAAAGGAATAGTGAAACAACTTTATTTTTATTTATTTATTTGCTTGTTTATTTTGGCTGGTTTTTTGTTTTGTTTTGGTTTTTCCAGACAGGGTTTCTCTGTGTAACAGCCCTGGCTGTCCTGCACTCACTTTATAGATCAGGCTGGCTTTGAACTCACAGAGTTCATCTGCCTCTGCCTCCCTAGTGCTGGGATTAAAGGCGTGCACCACCATGCCCAGCAATTACAGACAGCTGTGAACTGCCATGTGGGTGCTGGGATTTGAACCCAGCTCCTTTAGAAGAAGAGTCAGTGCTCTTAACCGCTGAGCCATCTCTGCAGTCCTATTTTGGCTTTTTGAGACAGGGTTTCTCTATGTATCGCTGGGTGTCCTCGACTCTCTTTGTAGACCAGGCTGGCCTCGAATTCACAGAGATCCACCTGCCTCTGCCTCCTGAGTTCTGGGATTAAAGGTGTGTGTCACCATACCCGGCAGAGACAGCCAATTTTAAAAGGGAGATGTTTATTACTACCAAACAAACTTAAATGTGTGTTACATAAAAAATTAGAAAAAATATGTAGACTAAGTCTATGACACTATTATTTGTGTTAAAAGGGGGGGGGGGGGGGGGAACAGCTGGACCTGGTGTCACATACCTGTAAGCCCAGCACTTGAGAGGTGAAGAAAGTAGGAGGACCAGGAGTTCAAGATTATCCTTGGGTATATAACAAATTTGAGGTCAACCTGGGCTACGTGAAATTCTACCTCAATAGGGGAGGAGGAGAAACTGAGGGATTTTTCTATATACACATATGTACCAGGCTGGATACAAGGGACTGCTAACAATGTCAGGGAGGCAGGACATAGGCTCCAGTGAAAAGCACAGTGGCAAGTGGCCACCAAATGCTCTGTCTCTAAGTCCAAGCTCCAGTGACACCTCTGCCAGGCTCCTGAGCTCCCTAGGCCCTCCACTTGCCCTTTGCACCGCCCTTCCCTGTGTGCTTTCTCTGACGCTGAGGTTCCTGTGCCAGGGGTGGGGCGAGCAGGAGCCTGACTATTGGCTGAGGGATGCTCCAGGCTGTCCACTCCAAGCATCCTCACTTGCATCTCCATGGTCCAGCCTCTCACTGTGGATTCATTGGTGACAAAAAAGAGGATTGAGGTCCAAGCGTTGAGAATGTCTGCTTCAGGAGATGAGGTTGGACTCTGCCCTTCTGAGATGACCCCTCCCATCACTGTTCTATTCCTGTCCAGGTACCTCCATGGCCTCCCACACCAGAAATGTGTCTAGCTCTGCCAAATGTTCTATCCTCAATGTCCAGTTGAGCATCTGACACAGTGTTTATAAATTGACGGTTCCAGACTGTTGCCCCAGCCGCTTGGCTTCAGCTCATGGTCTTCGTTCTTCCTGGAGTTAGGAATTCCCTGAATCTGAGTCTTTTTCTGGAGAAGTGGGAGGAAGAGAGAGAGGTTGAAACCCGGTCTCCTGTAGGCCCGGCTAGCCTCCAGCTAGGTAGGTAGCTGAA
Source organism: Lophiomys imhausi (assembly GCA_907164525.1). Classification (NCBI taxonomy): domain Eukaryota; kingdom Metazoa; phylum Chordata; class Mammalia; order Rodentia; family Muridae; genus Lophiomys; species Lophiomys imhausi. The sequence continues at coordinate 4,992,486 of CAJQZJ010027415.1, read as the reverse complement.
AGTGACTTTGTACTCTTCGACAAGACACTTTGGCTCTGGCACATGCTAAGAGGCTCATCCAGGGTCCGCAGCAACCATATGATGGGCAGGCTGCCCCACTTCTTCACTTCTCAGATGATAATCCTGTAGAGGCATGCACTGAGGATTTATAACAAAGACTTGGCCCAGTCTGATGGATGGGGCCACCTCTAGATGAGGCTTAGAGGGAAGAAAAAACAATTGTTGGGATACCTTAAGAGTGTCACCCTCCACCGGGCGGTGGTGGCGCACGCCTTTAATCCCAGCACTTGGGAGGCAGAGGCAGGCGGATCTTTGTGAGTTCGAGGCCAGCCTGGTCTACAAAGCAAGTCCAGGACAGCCAGAGATATTCAGAGAAACCCTGTCTCGAAAAACCAAAAAAAAAAAAAAAGAGTGTCACCCTCTACACCCACTTCCCCTGACCAGGCTCCCTACAAAGGAGGAACCCAGTTCTAGTGGCATCCTTGCACCTCTGAGGTCACCCTGTCAGGCTGGAGTCGTCTTTACCCCACTCGGCCACGCGAGGGCACCCTGCACCCAGCTTTGGCTCCAGCCTGCAACAAATCTCTCTCTCCTGCAGAATGAAGTTGGACAGCTGCAAACTTTGAACCCCTGAGCAGCCTTGTATGGCCTTTCCCATAGAATAAATGTTGCTTGAGAGCAGGAGGATGGCCCTCCTTGTGAGTGATCTTTTAACTTGTTCTGAAAGGACTTAGCCCAGAGCCAGGCACTGGCTGTGACACTAATTATTGGGATACTACTGTTATTTGCTGGGTACAACTTTGCTTTTTTTTCTTTTTATGCAGGATCTCACTGTGTGGCCCAGTTTTCTGGAACTGGCTATGTTGTAAGTCATGTTGGCCTCCAACTGCCTGCCCCACCTGCCTCTGCCTCCCAAATGCTGAAATTAAAGGCATGTGCCACCAGACTCCACTATTCTAAACTCTTTAATTTATTTATAATGTAGCTGTGCATTCACACCCATTTACAGATAAAAAACTGAGGCCTGATGTGATTTGCCCACAATTAGGAAGCACCCATGAAGCCAGGATGGTGATGCACACCTTTAATCCCAGCACTTAGGAGGCAGAGACAGCCAGATCTCTGAGTTCAAGGTCAGCTTAGTCTAGAGATGGAGTTCCAGAACATCAGAACTACACAGAGAAACTGTCTCGAAAAACATAAGCAAACAAACAAATAAATAATAAAAAATAAAGGAGGCATCATGCTATTTGACCCCAGAATCCCAGCTAGCACCCTGCTCTTCACCCCTTTATCACACCATATACTTTTTTTGTTTATTCGTTTTGTTTTTGGGGGGTGTTTTTGTTTTTGTTTTTTTGAGACAGGGTTTCTCTGTGTATCCCTGGCTGTCCTGGACTCACTTTGTAGACCCGGCTAGCCTTGAACTAACAGAGATCCACCTGCCTCCGCCTGCCTCCCAAGTGGTGGGATTAAAGGCGTGCACCACCATGCTGAGCCACACCACACACTTTTTGTTTGAAACTGTCAGATGCAAAGATGCAAAAGGAAAAAGACAAAATCCCTGTTCTCTGGATCTCCACTAAGCAAACACATGTGTTTACACACAAAACCCAAACACTCATATAGAACTCCCTTGCATATTCACAAATAAGATTAGGCAAGGATCAGCACTTACAATCTGCCTGTTTGATTCCCTTTGTTTTCATATGGTGTGTGTGGTCCATATGTGTGTGCTGTATGCATCTGTGGAGCTCTCTGTGCATGCCCACATGTATGGAGCCCAGAGAAAGATGTCAGGTATCCTTCTCTGTCATTCTCTATCTTTGATACAGGATCTCATCTGGAGTACCCCCACCCCACCACCTCTTTCCGGTTCGGCTAGCTAGCAAGCCCTAGCAAAATTCTCTCCATGTCTTGACACTTCCTCTGTAGTTGCTTCTGATTCTCACATATGTATATATATGTGTGAGAATACATACATGTATGTATACTCTCTCTATACCTATGGCTGATGCTGGCAGGCATCATCTCTACATTCTTAAGACTCATGAGTGTCTCATGTGTCTTTTACTCAGTGTCACCAGGCAAAGAACTTTCTGGTAAGTGGGACTTGCCCCTAAAGACCATATAGTGTTGTGGGTTTAGCACAGTTTGGTAAAATGTATCGTGCATGCCTCCAGATTCATCAGGAGTCTAATAGCCCCAGAGGCTAAGAACTCCTTCAGACCAGAAACCACACCTTGGGGTATCTTCCCTCACAGCGTCTATCAGAGCCTGATCAGGACAGATACCTGGTCAAGGCTTGTAGATGGGAATGGACGGTCTCACATAGGTTGAACAGAGGTATTAGTAGGGTGGTTATTTGGGCATTGGCATCATAACTGTTTTCTGATGTTTTTATACAGTTGTCAACTTTTGAAAGTCGTGGGAGTTCACATGGAAATCCAGACTTCCAGCTTCTCCTTGAAAAAAAAAAAAAAAAAAAGATCAGATATCTGGGAACTGGGTCTGTGTTGTCATGTAACTGTGGTGGGCAAACCAACTACAAATGAAAAATGCTTCCCTCATTGATGCCCTGTAAAGTCTCCTAGCCAACATCTGCCCCACCCTTGTTATGCCAACATGACCCCTCACCAGTGTTCTGTCAGTGGCTCAGAATCATCCTGATGAGCACAGGTTGGCACTCTCATTTGCATGGTACCAGCGGAGCTCTTGCCGCTGTACGAGATGTTCCCGCATTGCAGAACTTTCTGTGCTGGTAACGATTTGCCTACCTTCCTGTCACTGTCCCTCTTGCTATCAGTGAATCACCGCTCATTTCCTGCTCTCTTCCTGCCCAATCAAATGTCAAGGCAAGACAAGGAGAGACCACAAGAGGAACCGCTGCTATTATTGACTTCCAGGAACTAAGATGATTGCTAGACTTATCCTGGAAATGCAGGCAGGGACAGTGTTGTAAGTTAAATGATGTCTCTGCCTAAAAGACGCTTCTAGCATTTGTGAATGTGGCCTTACCTGAAAAAAAACAAAACAAAACAAAAAACCCCTAAATCCAATTTCAAATGTCCCTGTAGGAGAAGAAAAGGGAGAGTCACAGGTGAGCACACAGTGATGAAAACAGGTTGGAGGTGCACATCCACAAACTAAGAATGCCAACTTTATCAGCTACTGTGTGTATCTTCCTCAATTCTCTCCACTTACTTTTTTTTTTTTTTTTTTTTGGTTTTTTCGAGACAGGGTTTCTCTGAATATCTCTGGCTGTCCTGGACTCGCTTTGTAGACCAGGCTGGCCTCGAACTCACAAAGATCCGCCTGCCTCTACCTCCCAAGTGCTGGGATTAAAGGCGTGCGCCACCACCGCCCGGCTCCACTTACTTTTTTTGAGATAGGGTTTCTTACTGAACCAGGAGCTTGCTGATTCAGCTAGACTGGCTAGCCAGTGAGCCCTGGGGTCTGCTTGTTTCTGCCTCCCCAGTCCTGGGCTTATAGGGGTGCTCTGCCATGCCTGGCCTTTAATTTATTTTTCAAGTGAACAGTTTTTTTGTCTACATATATGTTTGTATGCCATGCGTATGCATGTTGCCAGTAGAGCTGAGAAAAGGCCATCTGATTCCTTAGAACTGACGTTAGAGATGGCTGTGAGTCCCCAACTGGGTGCTGAGAATTGAACCCAGGTCCACTGGAAGAGCTCTTTACTTCTGAGCCATCCTCTGGCCCCTTGCCTGGTTTTTTATGTTGGTACCGGGAATTGAACCCAGGTAATCATGCTTGCATAGCAAGCACTTTACCAACTGAGCTGTCTCCCCAGCTCCTACATTAGTTACTTTCACATCACTAGGACCAAATACCTGACAGAAACAGATTCAGAAAGGAGAGGTTTCTCTGGTCCACAATTGTAGCGTAAACAGCCTGTGGTATGGGAAGTCATGCACTTGAGTTGCCTCAGGCCACCACCGCAGGAAGGTAGGACACAGCTGATCAGATCTTGGCAGATCAGAAAGCAAAGAGAGCAGGGTTATAACCCTCAAAGGCCTGTCCCTGGTGACCCACCTTTCCCAGCCATGTATCCCATCGAGAAGGTTCTATAATTTCCCAAAAGAGTGCCACCAGCTCGGAACTACGTATTCAAATACATTGAGCTCACAGGGATCGTTTCTGCTCTTTTGAGTCACCAAAGTTGCTTTTATTTCAGCAGCCCTAGAACACTGTTGGGACATGGGAGAGATGGGATAGACGAGGCGGAAGGTTAACTGGAGACTGTGGTGACCCAGTCCTGTGTTGTCCCCTGCCACCACTTCCCATAGAGAATGCTAAGGTGATAGGATCTGCAGTGAGAACCATGTTATGCCAAGCTCTACCACTGGGACTCCAGAGCCTCAGGGGCTGTGAATCAAGCATGAGCTGTGGTTTTGTTTTGAGCAACTGTGAGGAAGTGCTTAAGGGCAGCACTATTGAGGATTAGGTAAATCTCCAGGGAGGCAAATCAGCCAGGCCTGGTAGCTGGCCTTGTGGTGCACATCTGGTACCCATTCCAAACAGGGTGCTTGGGTGCCTTATGGTCCCTTCTTAGAGAGGAAATGGAGAAAGAAACATGGACTGCAAGAACAAAGACAAAGGGGATGTGTCCTCTGAGGCAAAAATGGTGAAAGGGTTGGATCCCACATGTAAGTCTGCCTGTTTTCTTTTGTCCCTTGTCTATCTAACATGCTCTTGTGGTCACAGACATTTGTTAGAAGTCAGGATTATGTTAATAATTAATATCTCAATTTCTCCTTTTATGGTAGAGAAAAGCTGTCAAATAGTGAAAGGCTAACAAAAGGCTGTAGAGAAGGTTCCTGAAAGGTCTTTTCAGAAGACCTGGATCCTGAAATGCAAACATGGACTTTAAATCCAGGCTTTTAGGTGGATGCTCATAGCCTCTTCACAAGTGGCCACAGCTAAGATCATACATTGTACGGAAGATGAAACTGCTGTTTGAGCATGTCTGTAATACTTTTCTTTCTTGGCTATGCTAGAGATCGAATATAGGGCTTTGCATATGCTAGCCTGGATGTGAATATATCTTTCGGGATCCATTTAACTGACCGCAAGTCATTTTCCCAGGTGTGAAGCAGAGGGGAGCTCTCTGGTTTAGTTTCTACCTTTGGATAAAGGATAGTACTGTAGACTCCTAGTGTTGTTGAGTAGAGTAAATGAAATGATGAAGATAAATTCTCTAGTGCCCCATACATACTTGGTGTTCCATTTTGAGTTATTATTATTGAAGGGAGTTCCATGAAACCCCTCTATATGGAGTCTTTAAAAAAACTATTTATTTGTGGCAGAGTTGTGATAAGAAAGTGCAAGTCAGAGGACAACTTTCAGGTGCCAGGATTTGATGCAGCCCCTTACAGAGCAGCCATTTGTTTGCACCTAAGGGATGCAGTTTCGCCTTTTACCTGGGACTGTTCATACAGCTGGTACTCCGGATTCTGTAATGAAGTGAAGGTGCGATTCTGCCACGCCTGCTCGTTCCCAGCCTATGTAAGCAGCTGAACCTTTAGTAAAGTTTGTCACCTTGATCAGAATCTGTCTTGGTGTTCCTCTTTGTGTTCTTTGTCTCTCCAATTCCCAGCTCCCTGTACAGGCGGTACAGTCAATAGTTGAAAGCAACGACAGATGATGCCGAAACCTGGGAACCTGGTAACGGGGAACTTGTTGAGGAACTCGCTGTGATTTGGGGCCCTGCAACGGCAAAGTGGAAGTGTTTCTCTAGTTGCCCGATGGAGAAATCGATGAGTGCCGTAAACACCACAATATGGGACAAAGCAATAGTAAAGAAGCATTTCTGAAATCTTTAAAAGGTTTGATTCAAACATAAGGAGTGAGTTTAAAACAAGAGAGAGAACTTGAGAAGAATTTCTAGATGTTGTGGAAACTTATTGTTCCTGGTTTCCTGAGAACAGGATATTAAATAGTAAGCATTAAAAAAGAGTAGGACAGGGCTGGAGAGATGGCTCAGTGGTTAAGAGCATTGACTATTCTTCCAAAGGACCTGGGTTCAAATCCCAGCACCCACATGGCAGTTCACAGCTGTCTGCAATTGCCAGGTGATGGTGCCACGCCTTTAGTCCCAGCACTCTGGGAGGCAGAGGCAGGTGGATCTCTGTGAGTTCAAGGCCAGTCTGGTCTACAAAGTGAGTCCAGAACAGCCAGGGCTACACAGAGAAGCCCTGTCTCAAAAAGAAAAAAGAGTAGGACAAATCTTAAAAGAGAAAGAAGTGGGAGAAATTATGTTCTCTTTGTGGGCTATTGTAAATGCTGCTATTTGGGAATCCCACAAAGAAGAAGTACGTGAAAAATTAAGTGAGGTCCATGACTGTCTAGAATCAATAAAGAAGGAGAAAAAAATCAGATAGACAGTCAGATTCACTGTTATAGTGCTGTGAAGAGACATCATGGCCACCAAGACAACTCTTATAAAAGATAACATTTAACTGGGGCTGGCTTACAATTACAGAGGTTGTTCCATTATTATCATGGTGGGGAACATGGTGGTGTGCAGGCAGATATGGTACTGGTGAAGTAGCTGAAAGTTCTACATCCTGATTTTAGATAGCAGAGAGGAAGAGCTTGGGCCTGGTGTGGGCTTTTGAAACTTCAGTGACAAACTTCCTCCAACAAGGCCACACCTCTAATAATGCCACCCCCCTATAAGCCTATGGAAGCCATTTTCTTTATCTTTTAAAAAATATTTATTTTTATTTTATGTACATTGGTATTTTGCCTGCGTGTATGTCTGTGTTAGGGTATCAGATCCCTTGGAACTGGAGTTACAGACAGTTGTAAGCAGCCATGTGGTTGCTGAAAATTGAACCCAGGTCCTCTGGAAGAGCAGCCAGCGCTCTTTACCCCTGAGCCATCTCTTCAGCCCCTATAGAGGCCATTTTCACTCAAACCACCACAGACAACCTTGTCTACCTCTTTGAGCCCTACATGCATGTGGTACACAGACATACACACAGGCAAATTACCCATACATGTAAATTATGAATACATGTGGTACACAGACATACATGCAGGCAAAGAATCCATACATGTGAAATATAAATATATAAATCTTTAAAAAAAAAGAGAACAAAGCCGGGTGGTGGTGGCGCACGCCTTTAATCCCAGCACTTGGGAGGCAGAGGCAGGCGCATCTTTGCGAGTTCGAGTCCAGCCTGGTCTACAAAGCGAGTCCAGGACAGCCAGAGATATTCAGAGAAACCCTGTCTCGAAAAACCAAAAAAAAATAAATAAATAAATAAAAAATTAAAAAAAAAAAAAAGAAGAGAACAAAATGGCAAAACAACTTTCTGGAGAAATGTTAAGCAATTTCACTCTACCAAAAAGGTAATGATCCCCACCCAATTATTGACTGGGAAGTGCACCATCACACCCACCCTAGGAGATATCCAAATAGACATAAAATAATGTGTTCATGGATATTCACTTTAATATTTTTAATGGGGGAGAGGTGGGCAGTAGCCTAAATACATGCCAGAGAGGAAGAAATAAACAAATTCCTTCTCTTTTAGAAGAACTCAGTTCAAATACCGCTCTACTCACTGGTAAGATACATCATCCTTCACTTATCTGGCGGGGTTACATCCTGAGAAATGCATCATTAGGCAATTTCACCATTGTGCAAACATCAAAGAGTGCTTATGCAAACATAGATGGCATACATATGACAACCACTCAACATGGCCTCTTGATGGAATTGAGACACACAAGGTGGAAGAGGCTTCGGTCAGGATAACACAGCACACTTTGTCTTTCCTGTGTGTTTGTTTGAGACAGGGTCTCATGTAGCCCAGGTTGGGCTTGATGTCATGGTATAGTGGGGGATGACATTAAATTCTGATCTTCCTGTCTTCACCTCCCAAATACAAGTAGATCTGTGCCACAATGTCACCCTACCCCATTCTGTTATACAGTCAACCTTTTTTTTTCTATAAGATTTTAAAGATCCACAGTTTATCATGTATTGTGTACTCTTGTACCGCTGTGATGTTGTATGATGGCAATGCAGTGGGTTTGCACCAGGGAAAGCAAGAACCGAACGGTGCCCACAACAGTAACAGGAACTACAGCAGCCCAGTGAAATAGGACTTTTTCGGCTTCGTTATAAATATAAAATATGGCCGGGCGGTGGTGGCGCACGCCTTTAATCCCAGCACTTGGGAGGCAGAGGCAGGCGGATCTTTGTGAGTTCGAGGCCAGCCTGGTCTACAAAGTGAGTCCAAGACAGCCAAGGATACACAGAGAAACCCTGTCTCGAAAAACCAAAAAAAAAATAAAAAAAATATATAAATATAAAATATTTTAGATTATTCTTTTTATATGTTATAAGTATTTGCTCACATGTATGTCTGTGTACCATGTGAGTGCCTAGTGACCCTGAAGGTCAGAAGAGGGTATCAGATCACATGTCCTCCGAAAGAACAAATGCTCTTAACTACTGAGCCACCTCTCCAGTCCCAACTATATATGTATATATATTGAGATAGGGCCTCATTATATAGTTCATTGTCCTAGTTAGCTGTCTTTTGCTGTGATAAACACCATGACAAAAGTAACCTAGGGAGAAAAGAATTTATTTCATCTGACAGCTTATACTCCATCACTGAGGGAAGTCAGGGAAGGAACCTGGAGGCAGGAATTGAAGGGTAGAACATGGAAGAATGCTGCTGACTGCCTTGCTCCACGTGGCTTGCTCAGTCTGATTTCTTTTCTTTTTTTTTCTTTCTTCTTTTTGTTTTTTTTTTCTCGAGACAGGGTTTCTCTGTGTAGCCCTGGCTGTCCAGGACTCACTTTGTAGACCAGGCTGGCCTTGAACTCACAGAGATCTACCTGCCTCTGCCTCCCGAGTGCTGGGATTAAAGGCGTGCTCTACCACGCCTGGCCTCAGTCTGTTTTCTTATGCCACCTGGGACCACCTGCCTAGGGGTGGCACTGCCCACAGTGGACAGGCCCTCCCATGTTAGTCATTAATCGAGGAAATGCCATTCGGGCTGTGAACAGGCCAATCTGGAGGAGGCATTTCTCGCCTGAAGTTCCTCTTCCCAGATGACCTTAGCTTGTGTCAAGTTGACAGAAAGCTGACCAGCACATCCATGGTGGTCTAAAGTTGGAAATCCCCCTGCCTCGGTCTCTCAAGTGCTGGGATTACCACCATGACCTGTTTTCCTTTATAATCGTAAGGGACCACTGTCATTTCCCTCATTGGCCAAAATATTGTTATGAAATCCAAGGCTATAAACCTCTCCAGGCCTCTCCCTCCTCTTCCTCTCCCCATCTCTCTTCCCCCCACCCTGCTCCTCTCCCTCCTCTTCCTCTCCCCATCTCTCTTCCCCC
>CAJQZJ010027415.1:4966400-4977747 GCA_907164525.1 Lophiomys imhausi | reverse complement strand
TCCTCCTCCTCCTCCTCCTCCTCCTCCTCCTCCTCCTCCTCCTCCTCATCCTTCTCTTTCTTCTTCTCCATGTGTGTACATTGCATAACATGAGTGTGAAGGGCAGACACCTTGGGTATCAATCCTCAAGCAGCTTTATGTCTCTCATTGGCCTGGAAATTCACCACATATGCTGGGCTAACTGGCCTGCAGGGGTCCAGGGAACCTGTTGCCTGCCTCCATCTCATGTCTCACCATCTCTGGGTTTACAAGGTGTGCCACTATGCCTGACCAGCTTTGTTTTTTTTTTTTTTTTAAACCTTTAATATAGGTTGTAGAGATCATAATTCAGCTTCTCACATTTGTAAGGCAAGTGCCCTAACAACTGAGTCATTATTCTAGCCCCCAAATAAATGACTTGTAAGTGGAAAAAGTAATAAAAATCTTTTTTTTGTTTGCTTGTTTTTGTTTTTCAAGACAGGGTTTCTCTGTGTAGCCCTGGCTGTCCTGGTCTCACTTTGTAGACCAAACTGGCCTCAAACTGCCAGAGATCCACGTGCCTCTGCCTCCTGAGGGCTGGGATTAAAGGAGTGGGCCACCATTCCTGGCTCAGTAATAAGAATCTTATTGAATATTGTTGGTTCTTAAGTTTGGATGCATGTTGGAATAGCCTAAGGAGTTAATGTTGATGCCTCCAAAGATCTGGATTTAATTGTCTATCTAGGTTGTAGCCTGGACATTAAAAACATATTAAAATCTTGTTGCCCTGAAGTTAAAGGGAGTTAGGTTTACCTGCCCATCTGAAAACAAAAATGGGGACGAGTGAAACAATTCAAAGGAGAATCAAGCAGTGAAGGATTCTCTGCTTTTGGAGGGGGGGGTTGTTTAATTGTTTTTTTTGAGACAGGGTTTCTCTGTGTAGTCTTGGCTGTCAGGAGCTGCCTCTCGAGTGCTGGGATTAAGGGGATGCAACACCTTGCCCGGGAAGCACTGAAGGATAGTGACCCCTGGGATTGAAAATAAATGAGACAAGACCATGATTCCACAAACTACTAGACAGTTTTCAGTCCATAGAACAGGGAAAGGAAACCCAGGGGGAGTCCTGCAGACTCTGCGGAGAAAGAACTGAATCTAAGGAGACTCAGAAGGCAGGAGTTGATGGAGTGGAGCACTCAGGGGATCGCTGCCTGGCCAGTGCTGTTCAAGTATCCAGCTGAACACTCAATAGCATGTGCATGCAAAGAAATTACCTGATAATGGGGGGCAAAGATACCCCAAAGATCTAGAGATAACAGTGTTCAGGCCTCACACAGGCTCAGGAGTACCATCTGTTCCCTCCAGCATGACTGAGAAGCTTCGTGATTCCCAGGGCATTTGATAATGTACACAGAGGCGTGTTGCTTTAGTGCTAGAGGAAAATTAACCCAAAACTATGACGTGCCTTGATCACACTTAATCTTAAAAGCAAGACCCCAAAAGATCAAACGATTGGGTTACAAAATTATCTAACACTTAACTACTGGAATTCACAAATGGCCAGTATCCAATTAAAAAAACAAAACAGGGCCAGTCAGGATGGCTTAGTGGGTAAAGACTTTCACTATCAAGTCTGATGACCTGACTTTAATCTCTGGAACCCATATAGTGAAGGGAGGGCTGCAAGTTGTCCTCTGACCTCCTCCTGTGTGCTATGGTATAGTAGCATGCACATACAAAACTAATAAATAGCATTTACAGGATGAGTAAATTGTCAAAATATACTTTTGTTGTTGCTGGGGTTTTTGTTTGTTTGTTTTGTTTTTTTTCTGAGACAGGATTTCTCTGTGTAACAGCCCTGGCTGTCCTGGATGAGATTTGTAGACCAGGCTGGCCTGGAACTCACCTCACAGAGATCCACCTGCCTCTGTCTCCTGCATGCTGGGATTAAAGGTGTGCACCACTGTGCCGGTTCAATATGCTGCTTCTTCTTCTTCTTTCTTTCTTTCTTTCTTTCTTTCTTTCTTTTTTTTGAATTCTAGATTAGGGCTTTATTTTCCAAAACACAAGTTGAATTTGACAGAACAGAGATGAAGTCATTGTCAAACATAAAAATAAGAGTTGAGGGCTGGAGAGATGGCTTAGCGGTTAAGAGCACTGGCTGCTCTTCCAGAGGTCATGAGTTCAATTCCCAGCAACCACATGGTGGCTCACAACCATCCATAATGAAATCTGGTGCCCTCTTCTGGCCTGCAGATATACCTGCAGACAGAACACTGTATACATAATAAATAAATCTTAAAAAAAAAAAAAAAGAGTTGATATTAGCTCTTCTTTGAAGGTCTGGTAGAATTCTGTGCTAAAACCATTTGGCCCAGGGCTTTTTTTGGTTGGGAGATTTTCAATGACTGTTTCTATTTCCTAGGGGTTATAGGGCTGTTTAATCTGTTAACCTGATCTTGATTTAACTTTGGTAGGTGGAATCTATCAAGAAAATTGTCCATTTTGCTTAGGTTTTTAAATTTGGTGGAGTACCAATTTTTTTTTTAAAGCATTTATTTATTTATTATGTATACAGTATTTGCTCTACATATATGCCCAGGCAGATCTCAATGTAGATGGCTGTGAGCCACCATGTGGTTGCTGGGAATTGAACTCAGGACCTTGGGAAGAACAGCCAGTGCTCTCAACCTCTGAGCCACCTCTCCAGCCCTGGAGTACCGATTTTTAAAGTAGGACCTAAAGATTCTCTGGATTTCCCCAATGTCTGTTGTTATTTCTCCCTTTTCATTTCTGATTTTGTTGATTTGGGTTTTTCTCCCTCTGCCTTTTAGTTAATTTGGCTAAGGGTTTGTCTTTTTTGTTGCTTTTCTCAAAGAACCAACTCTTGGTTTCATTATTTGTATTGTTCTTTTTGTTTCTAAGTTGTTGATTTCAGTCCTAAGTTTGATGATTTCCTGCCTTCTGCTCCTCTTGGGAGTGTTTGCTTCTTCTTCTTCTTCTTCTTTTTTTTCCAATTCACCCAGCTTAGCTGTTAGTTCACTAATATGAGCTGTCACGATTTTCTTTTTGAAGGCACTTAGTGCTATGAACTTTCCTCGTAGCACAGCTTTCAATGTGTCCCATAGGTTTGGGTATGTATGTTGTGCCTTCATTGTTTTTGGATTTTAAGAAGTCTTTGATTTCCTTCTATATTTCTTCCCTAACCCAGAAGTCATCCAGTAGAGAGTTGTTCAGTTTCCATGAATGTGTAGGCTTTCTGTTATTTCTGTTGTTGTTGGAGTCCAGCTTTATTCCATGGTAGTCTGATAAGATACAAGGGGTTATTTCAATTTTTTTTGTATCTGTTGAGGCATGCTTTGTGTCCAACTATATGGTCAGTTTTGGAGAATGTTCTATGCGGTGCTGAGAAGAAGTATATCCTTTTGTGTTTGGGCAAAATGTTCTGTAGATATCTGTTATGTCCATTTGGTTCCTGCCAAAAGCAATATACAGATTCAATGCAATTCATATCAAAATACCACAACAATTTTTTTATAGACCTGGAAAGAACTATTCTCAACTTCATATGGAATAACCAAAAACCCAGAATAGCTAAATCAATCCTGTACAATTAAAAAACATCTGGAGTCATCACCATCCCAGATTTCAAGCTGTGCTACAAAGCAATAGTAATAAAAACAGCATGGTACTGTTATAGAAACAGACCAGTGGATCAATGGAATCTAATTGAAGACCTAGAAATGAACCCACACACATATGGTCACTTAATTTTTGACAAAGAAGCCAAAACCGTACAATGGAACAAGGACAGCATCTTCAACAAATGGTGCTGGTCTAACTGGATGTTGACATGTAAAAGAATGAAATTGGACCCATATTTATCACCTTGCACAAAACTTAAGTCCAAGTGGATCAAAGACCTTAACATAAGGCCTGACACACTAAATCTAATAGAAGAGAAAGTGGGGAAAACCCTCACACTCATTGGCACAGGTGACAACTTCCTGAACAGAACACCAACAGCTCAGGCTCTAAGACCAACAATCAATAAATGGGACCTCATGAAACTGAAAAGCTTCTGTGAGGCAAAAGGCACTGTCATTCGAACAAAATGGCAACCTACAGATTGGGAAAAGATCTTCACCAACTCCAAATCTGACGAGGGGTAATATCCAAAATTTACAAAGAACTCAAGAAATTAAATGCCAAGAAACCAAATAACCAAATAATCCAATCAAAAAATGGGGAACAGAGCTAAATAGAGAATTCACAAAGGAGGAATCCCTAATGGCTGAGAGACACTTGAGGAAATGCTTAACATCCTTAATCATCAGAGAAATGCAATTCAAGACGACTCTGAGATTCCATCTCACACCTGTCAGAATGGCTAAGGTCAAAAGCTTAAATGATAGTACATGCTGGCGAGGGTGTGGAGAAAGGGGAACCCTCCTCCATTGCTGGTGGAAGTGCAGGCTTGTGCAACCACTATGGAAATCACTCTAGAGATATCTTAGAAAACTTGGAATAGCTCTGCCTCAGGACCCAGCCATACCACTTCTGGATATACATCCAAATGATTCCTCACCAAACCACAAGGATGTTTCCTCATCTATGTTCATAGCAGCCTTGTTTGTAATAGCTAGAAACTGGAAACAACCCAGATGTCCTCCAACTGAGGAATGTATAAAAAAAAAAAAAACCTGTGGTACATCTACACAATGGAATACTACTCAGCCATCAGAAACAACAAAATCATGCAGTTTGCAGCCATATGGATGGAACTAGAGAAGTTCATCCTGAGTGATCTAACCCAGACTCAGAAGGATACACATGGCATCTACTCACTTATAATCGGATTTTAGCTGTATAGTACAGGATAACTATACTACAACCAATGCACCAAAGGGAACAGGAACATAGACTTTGTTTCCTGTCAATGAGACACTTTGCCCTGCCTTGTAGGCCCCCAGTGTATGAGGAGGCTCTTGGCCCTCATATGACTGCTAAATTGGGGTGGGAGACTGATATGTAGGGACACTTCACTCCAGAGGAGTGGGGTGGAAGGGATAGGGGGTAGAGGGTGGGAGGGCAGGACTGGGAGGGGTGGAAGGAGGGCACTGTGATGGAGATGTAACCTGAAGTAATAAATAAACATTAAAAAAAAAAAGTTGAATTGCTTCTTCTTAGATGGATCTTTCACATTAACTTGGTCATACGGACAGAGTCTGCAGGCAGAACCACAGCAGGCATGTCTGTGCAAGTGGGCCAGCCTTGTGAGAACCACATAGCCGCCGGAAGCTGGGTCCACATAGCTTAGCTGGTGGGCCAGCAGTGCAGGAGGCTGGCCCAGTGCAGCTAGGCGACGTGCCTCTCAGCTGCTGTTAACTCTTGGCTGGGTGGAAGCCTGGGCTCTCCTTCTGGCGTTACCCGAGTGCGGGATGCAGAGCTGCCACAGGCTCCCTCGGAAGCCTAGCTGAGGGTTGAGTTGAGCTGCTGTTGGAACCTTGGGGCCCAAGGCGGTGGCCTCCCAAACGCGGCTCTGGCCAGCGCCGGAATCCCAGGGACAGCCTTGGCACCGCCGCGGTGGGAGGCGGCTCAATATGCTTTTTCTTAAATGGTGTTTTATTTTGAGATAGGGTCTCATGTAGCCCAGGCTGGCCACAATCTCACTATATTTCCAAGAATCATCTTGAATCTCCTTCCCCTAGCTCGGAAGTGCTGTGATGATAGGCATGGGCCACCATGCCTGATTTATGTGGTACTGGGGGTGAGGGGAAGTCAAAAGAAGGTTTTGCTTATGCTAGGCAAGTGTACTATTTACTGAACAACATCCTCTGTCCTTAAAATGTAACTTTATCTAAAGAATTTCCTAAGGTCAAAATTTAGTGCAACAATGTAAACTTGAACGAATTCTTTGTGTTTAGAGAAACAAGGCTTTCTCAAAAGTATTGTCCTTGTTTTAGAGATATTTATAAAGAGGTATTCACTTAGGGGACAAGATTTTATGATTTATTAAGTCAGTTGCTTATGTTTTCTTCTGAGTTCATAAGATTTTGACTACCTAGGAAACTGAGTCTTAACAAAACCAAGGTTCATTCAAATATCTGTTTATGTTAAAGAAAACAAATTTTTTTTCCAGACAGGCTTTCTCTGTGCATCAGAGCCCTAGCTGTCCCAGACTCGTACTCTGTAGACTAGGCTGGCCTCGAACTCACTGAAGTCCACCTGCCTCTGCCTCCCAAGAGCTGGGATCGAAGGCATGAGCCACCACACCTGGCTCTATGTTAAGGCTTTTTTTTTTTTTTTTTTTTTTGACCATCAGAAAGTTTGTTTAGACTTGGGTGCTTTCTCAGAGTGAGCTGTCTAGTGATGATGAGGGAACACCCCTAGAATGCAAGGTCGGGAACATTTTGTTGTTCTGGAACTGGAGGTCAGCTCTGAGTCAAACTTAATACAAAACCGAATCTTTTTTCAAGATGGATTCAGTCAGGCTCCACAAACCCAGGGTTTCCCACAAGCCAGGTAAGCACTCTCCCATTGAGTTTATGCTAGCCCCCTGCACCAGAATGTCATACATCTTAAATCTTGCCTACATCCGTAAACAAGTACATTCTGCTTTATTTGGAAAACCTGTTTATCCTTCAAAGACAAAAATAATTGGGAGTTTGTAGATGAATGTCATCTACTATTGATAAATCTTGTCATTCTTTAGGGTGAAAGAAAAATTGAGTGTCTTTCTGAGAGAAAAAAGTTATGGTCCTAACATAGTGCTGTCAATCAAAATGACTTCCCTAAAATCCTGTACACAACAAAAGTAACTGCACAGTTTGGTCAATTGCCAAACTTTCTGCAAAATTCTAAACTGGCTGTTCCGAGTCTTGCCAGCCATAGATCTGGTTCCACTGTAACTTATTTACTTAGTAGTGTGTGTGTGTGTGTGTGTGTGTGTGTTCATGTGTATGGACAACTTCATGGAGACAGTTCTCTCCTTCCTCCATATGGGTTCCAGACGTCCAGTGCAAGTTGTTCACTGGGCCATCTCATTAGTTCTTTCATCCATTTCTAAAGAATTTATGGCACAGGGTGATGGTGCTCACCTTTTATTCCAACACTTAGCAGGTGATTTCTGTGACTTCAAGGGTAGCTTGGTCTACATAATAATTCCCAGGCCAGGCAGAGATCCACAGTTAGTCCCTGTCTCAATATATATTCCAGCTGGTAGTGGCCCACACCTTTAATCCCAGCACTCAGGAGGCAGAAGCAGGCAGATCTCTGTGAGTTTGAGGCCAGCCTGATCTACAGAGTGAGTTCCAGGAAAGCCAGGGCTACACAGTGATATCCTCTCTTGGAAAAAAAAAATTGTTAGGTCTCAAACCCAGTACAAATGGCTCAATGAGGTATCAGGGTATGGCTGGCATATCCCATCCCCTACCCTAAACTTCTTGAGCCCAGGGGCTGGGCTTCCCTTCCCCAGCCACGCTTATCTGTATAATCCAGCCATTTTGGTTACCTGGCATTTTTAGGTTTACTCTTTACTCTCTTGGCCAGTCTTTTGGTTCAGGCTGCCCCTCTTGGTCTGCAGCTCCTTTCCTCCTCTTCTTCCTCCCCCATCTGTGGCTCAGTCTGGCTATGTTTACTCTGGACTCTCCCAGATGTCTCTGCTTCTGGCCATGTTCTCCCTCTCATTTATAATAAACCTTCTCCTCCACCATACCTTTCCTTTTTTTTTTTTTAAGATTTATTTATTATGTATACAGTGTTCTGTCTGCAGGTATATCTGCAGGCCAGAAGAGGGCACCAGATTTCATTATGGATGGTTGTGAGCCACCATGTGGTTGCTGGGAATTGAACTCATGACCTCTGGAAGAGCAGCCAGTGCTCTTAACTGCTGAGCCATCTCTCCAGCCCTACCTTTCCTTTTTTATTTCTCCTTTTCATTCATCTATGATCAAACTCATAAAAATAGCTCTAAAAAGTACTAATTTTTCAGTCTAGTATTTTTTTTTTTTTTGGTTTTTCGAGACAGGGTTTCTCTGTGTATCCTTGGCTGTCTTGGACTCACTTTGTAGACCAGGCTGGCCTTGAACTCACAAAGATTCACCTGCCTCTGCCTCCCAAGTGCTGGGATTAAAGGCGTGCACCACCACCGCCCGGCTCAGTCTAGTATTTTTGTTGTTTGTTTTGAGGCATTTCTTGCTATGCAACACTGACTGACCTGAAATTTGTTATGTAATCCATGCTGGCCTCAAACTCCTGATGATTCTGCCTACGCCTCCTGATTATTGGAGTTACAGGAGCGTGTTGCTATGCCTGGTACAAAGTTGCGTTCTTTAAAAAATATTAGTGCTGGTGAGATGGTTCAGTGGGTAAAGATGCTTGCTGCCAAGTCTGAAAAACTTGTGTTTGGTCCCCAGATCCCACATGATAGAAGAAGAGAACACTCCTGAAAGTTGTCCTCTGACCTCTACACATGTACTCTATAGTACACAAGCCCATGTACACTCACGCGCACAGGCACACACATATACAAATAGTAAATAAAATAGATACTTTTGGGGAAGTGAGTTTCAATATGTAGCCCTGGCTGGGCCAGAACTGTCTATGTAATATATAATTTTGGATGATTATATAATGTTGGGAGTTGAAACCAGGGGCGTGTGGATGCTTGGGTCACGCTTTACCACTCAACTCTGTCCCATCTCAGATTTTAAGCAGCCTTGACAAATCATCATATGCATATTTCCTGGCTTTTGCTTCACCTTTCCTATAAACTTACACTATATCATCCTTTCTATAACATACTGGTGCTACATAATGGAGCAAAACTGGAATCACTCTCTCTCCATTTTGACTAAGTTACAAACAAACCAATTTTTCTTTGTTTTGCTCTTTTTCACTTTGCTTTTTCATTTCTTTTAAGATGCACTGGGTTTTTACAACTAAGTGCATTTTTGAAATAACATGTAGCAGAAAATAATGATGAAAATTAGTTGAAATCAACCCAGAACTGGAAGTTAGAATCAGTAAGGATATTAAAGGAATGATTAAAACTATATTATGCATGGCCAAAAATTAAGCAAACACATGGAAGATATAAAAGATGTCAACTTCTACAACACTTAGGTGTGAAAACCCAGGGCATCTAAAAGAAATGAAAAAGCAGAGTGAAAAAACTGAAAAAGGGCAAAACGTAAAGCAGGGGACTAGAGTTACAAGAAGTGGTCATAACTGCTTGTAACTCTAGTCCCAGGGGATCTGATGCTGTCTAATGGCCTCTGTGGACACCAGATATGTGCTTGGCTCACATATGTACATTCAAATACATAAAATAAAAATAAACTCTCAAAATAAAATCATGAAATGGTACTGCTCACATTTAGGGTGAATCACCTCAACTGACTCAGTCTAAAAATTCTCTCACAGACACACTCAGAAGTTGGTCTTCTAAAGGATTCTCAATCCTGTCAGTCTGGAAATCAATACAAACCATTATGCCATTGGAGGGTTCACAATTGCACTAACAGCTGCTGAGATCCCAAACAGGCACTAGACAGTTTAAATAGTTTGAATATGCCCATCAGAATTCCAGTTAAAGTTTAACATATGTTTTAAGGTTTTGTTTTATACTATACGTGTGAATGTTTTACCCATATAACACCTCTATTGGGTGTGATCCCATTTGTTTGATCTTGAGCTTATTTTGAGCTGTATAATCAGGGCTTTTTGTTGTTTATTTGTCTTGGTGTTTTGAGGCAGGGTCTCATTTTGTAGCCTTGACTGGCTTCAAACATTTGGCAGTCTTCCAGCCTGTGTCCAAGGTTGTGGACAGTACCACCATACCCTATTTAGTGGGTTTTTTTTTTTTTCTATTTACTGTTTTAAAGTAACAGTATGACAGCTTGTAAAACCCTCCTTCAAAATAAAATTCAAGATATTGACAAAACCCTTCAAGCAACCATATGCCTTGCTCTGTACTTCTTTCTCATTGCTTTAACTTTCTGTCAATTTATAACTTATATGCTGGATTCTAAACAAATATTAAGCATACAATTCAAGTGATTTGTGCACATAGATTTTGTGTAATCAGGACAAAACATAGAACACTCCCATCCCCTGATGATGCTCCCTTGTGAGCCCTCTGGGTAAGGTCCTCACTTTTTACCACGTTACATTCCTGAAAACACCCTGAGACTTGTGCTTTTCCCACATTCTTGTTATTGTCTGCTCTGGGTTTTGTTCGCTTTATTTTTTTCTGATAACCATTCTGATGGGTGTAAAATGGCATTCCCATAAGTAATTTTTGTTTGTATTTTATGACTAAAGATGTTTGCCCCTCTTTGTGTACTTACTAGCCAGTCTTGCAACTCTTTTGGCAAATAGTCTTTTAGAATCCTTTGTATATATTTTAATTGGGTTGTCTGTCATGTTTTCATGAGCTAGAAGTGCTTTTTTTTTTTTTTTTTTTTTTTTTGGTTTTTCGAGACAGGGTTTCTCTGAATATCTCTGGCTGTCCTGGACTCGCTTTGTAGACCAGGCTGGCCTCGAACTCACAAAGATCCGCCTGCCTCTGCCTCCCAAGTGCTGGGATTAAAGGCGTGCGCCACCACTGCCCGGCTAGAAGTGCTTTTTATGTGTTCTGAATATAGTTCGCACCGTAAATGCATTTTAAAAAACTGTAGCCTATTATTTTCTTTTAATTTTAAGTGTATGAGTGTTTTGCTTGCAAGCCTGTGTACCATGTGCATGCATAGTACTCACAGAGGCCTTAAGAGAACTTCAGAGACCCTGAGACTGGAGTTGCAGACAGACGCGAGCCATCGCGGGGGTACTGAGAATTGATCCCAGTAGACAGGAAGAACAAACATTGCTATTAA
Source organism: Lophiomys imhausi (assembly GCA_907164525.1). Taxonomy (NCBI): domain Eukaryota; kingdom Metazoa; phylum Chordata; class Mammalia; order Rodentia; family Muridae; genus Lophiomys; species Lophiomys imhausi. The sequence continues at coordinate 4,966,915 of CAJQZJ010027415.1, read as the reverse complement.
CCATGGAGTCATCTTTCTAGCCTCACCTATCATTTTCTTTCTTTTTTCCTCTTTTAGATTTTTTGAGACAGAGTTTCTCTGTATAATAACTCTGGCTGTCCTAGACTCAGTTTGTAGACCAGGCTGGCCTTGAACTCACAGAGATCCACCTGCCTCTGCCTCCCAAGTGCTGGGATTAAAGGCCACCATGCCTGGCTCTATCATCTTCTTAATGGTGATGGATGGATCTATCTATCTATCTATCTATCTATCTATCTATCTATCTATCTATCATCAATCTAAGTGTGTGTGGATGCACGCTTGATGCCTGTGGCTGTGCACATATGTAGTGTGAATGTGGAAATAAGAAGTCAGTCTCAGCCGGGCGGTGGTGGCACACGCCTTTAATCCCAGCACTTGGGAGGCAGAGGCAGGCGGATGGATCTTTGAGAGTTCGAGGCCAGCCTGGTCTACAAAGCGAGTCCAGGACAGCCAGAGCTGTTAAACAGAGAAACCCTGTCTCGAAAAACCAAAAA
>CAJQZJ010027415.1:4935864-4966300 GCA_907164525.1 Lophiomys imhausi | reverse complement strand
AAAAAAAAAAAAAAAAAAAGAAGTCAGTCTCAGTAATGTTATCCAACCTTGTGTGTATGGAGCAGTGTGGTGTATATTTATGTATGTGTGGGCGTGTAAATTTGTGTGCATACTTGCAGAGGCCAGAGGAGGACATTGGGTATTCTGCTCTCAGTCTCTGCTTTACTCCTTTAAGATAGGACTGGATGAGAGGATGGTGGCCTGCAAGTCCCAGCAATCCCTGTATCTCCACCCCTCACAGCTCTGGGGTTACAGGGGAGTCTGAGGCCAAGTCTGACTTTTTATGTGTGTGCTGGGAGTTGAACTCAGGTCCTCACACTTGCATGGCAAGCACTTAACTAACTCAGCTATCTCCTCAGCCTTATCTACTTATTTATTGTGCTGCTGGGTCTGATTGAACCCAGGACTTTGTTCTCTAACACTAATCACAGTCCCAGTGCCTAATGATGTCTTTTATTTAATCAAAGTGAAATTCATATAATATAAAATTAAGCATTTTAAGTAAATAATTCTCTCTCTCTATAGGGTCTCATTTAGCCCAGGTTGATTTCTGAACTTACTAAATATAGCCTAGAATGACCACAAACTTCTGATCCTTCTACATCTACCTCCTGAGTGCTGGGGTTATAGACCTACACCATCAACATAGTTTATGTGGAACTGGATGTTGAAGCCAAGGCTTCTTGTACGTTAGGCAAGCACACTGTTAACTGAGCTACATGCCTACCCCAAAAGGTTTGTATTTTTGAGGTATGGTTTCATGGAGTTGAGGCTGGTCTTTAACTGGTCCCTTTCCACTTCTCAAGTGCTGGGATTACAAGCATGTGCCACCATCCCTGGTGCTATCATAGAAAGTTTTTTTTTTTTTTTGGTTTTTCGAGACAGGGTTTCTCTGTGTATCCTTGGCTGTCCTGGACTCACTTTGTAGACCAGGCTGGCCTCGAACTCACAAAGATCCGCCTGCCTCTGCCTCCCAAGTGCTGGGATTAAAGGCGTGCGCCACTACCGCCCGGCTTTCATAGAAAGTTTTGTATTTAAAAAGATTTTTTTCTTTGCATGGTGGAGATTAGATTCAGAATCTCATACATGCTAAGTACATTCTCTGCTAATGAGTTTCATCCCCAGCAAAAAAAAAAAAAAAAGATTTTATATGATCATTAAGATGGAGGCAGGTCTCTGAGAGTTCAAGGCTAGCCTAGTCTAAAGAGCAAGTTCCAGGAGAGCAAAGGCTACACAGAGAAATCCTGTCTTGAAGCGGGTAGGGAAAAAGACAATGTCTTATTTGGGCAGAGTGAAAAGGACCCTGGAATCAGGATGGGCATCTCCTTAGCCGCCTGACTGCTCTAGGACATTACCTGCATTCACAAACTCGAGTGTTTTTATTGCATCCTTAACACTGCCCCTGTAATGCTTCTTGTTTCATCTTTTCTGTGAGCCTAAGAGGTAAGTAAGACACTACCACTAGCCCTGCTTCACAGATGAAGAAAAGCCTGGATGTAGGTGACTAGACCAGTTGACCTTGTGGGACCTGTCTCTTCTCCATCCAAGCCTACAGAATCCTCCAGGTCCGAGCAGGAAGTCTTATTGTTTGCATAGTTCACATTACACCCTATGCCACCCGCGGAGAAGACTGTGTGAATCAGGATGAGATCTGAGATTCCGGGAAGTGTTTCTGTCTGACACCTTCCTAGCTTACGTAAAGTGACCTGGATACTTGTTGCTTGATTCTATCTTTGCCTAAAGTTCTAGGTGTGACTTTAGTGTACTTTTTTTGTTGTTACTGTTGCTGCTGCCTCTTCCTTATCCTCCTCCTCCTCTTCCTCCTCCTTTTCTTTGAAATGCAGATTCTGGTTTAGGATAGACATCTCCAGTGAGCACTCTAGGAAAGGAAAATATTCTGTCTGCGGTTTATAGAGGTGAGTCACTGGAGGGTTGATGCATGAAGGACATTAGATTTGAAAGCAAGAAAAGAGAGAACTGGTGGGGACTGTATGTCGGGACTCCCACCCCCAACGTTTCATTATGACAACATTTCAACAGGGAGAACTGTATACAGTGGAAGGACTGAACAGCAAACACCCACCTACCTACCACTTAGATTTTATAATTAACTGATTGTTGTCCGTCACACATTACTTTATTGACCCCTCCTTGTCTCTACCCATTCATCCCAATTTTTGACAATTTCAATAAAGCTGTAATGTTCACTCTACCTCTAAGCCCTATAGCATGCCCATCATTAACTATCATTCAGCATTTGGCTTTGCTTTATGACAGTTAAAGAAAACACACAGAAATAAATAAACAGTAAAAAAAAAAAAAAGAAAAGAAAAAACACACAGGCAGCCATTACTTTAGGCTGAGCTCCTGCACTAGGTCCAACGTGACAAACCAAAACGGACTCATCCTAAGTTACAAGTCTCTGTGCCTTAAATGTTTTCAAAGAAGGTAATTTTGAAGTGACCAGGCCACCCTTGCTCTCTGTCTACTTTATCCAACCATTCGCCTTGGGCCAGCGACATGCCTAGCAGGTAAAAGCACTTGCTGGCCAAGCCTGATGACCCGAGTTTGATCCTTGAAACCCATGTGAAAAGCTGGATGTGATGGCACAGATCTGCAATCCAGCTGTCCTGTGGTGAGATGGGAGGCAGAGACAGGAAGGGAATCCCCAGAAATCTTGGGCTTGCTCTCTGGGGGTATGCAGCATATAAGAAACAGGAGGGACCCTGCCACAGCAGTGTAGAAGGAAAGAGCCAACTCATGGAAGCTGTTCTCTGACTTTTTCATACGCTGTGGTTGCACATATGCACTTGTACTCATATGTACATCTCTCTCTGTCACACACACACACACACACACACACACACACACACACCATATGCACACATACACACAATAATAATAGTAAAGAAAAACAGCATTAAAGAAAAGATAAACTTGGTTACACAGGCAAGACTGACTTCATGATTGGCCTTTTGGTGTTCAGATCAACATACATCTTTTCCTCCTCCTCTGAGGCTGGGGGATGGGGCTGAAAGCCCTGATCATCTAACCTTGACTTGTTTCTTTCCACTGATAACCCCATCCCAGAGCTACCTAGGGGCAGCCAACCATCAGTCACTCAAACCATGAAAATACATTTCTCACTTGGGAGTGTTTGAGGACATTTAGGAATGGCATGCCAGAAATCAGGACACAGCAATATCCATGCATCCATCCATGCATGCATCCATCCATCTATCTATCTATCTATCTATCTATCTATCTATCTATCTATCTTTCACACAATCACATTTTGTGTTGTCACAATTTGTTCTTTCTTTTTGCTTATTTGTATTCCATCACATCAGGATGAGTATCTATCTGTCAGTTTACTAGTTCTTTTACTAGTTCTTCTATATAGCACAACACCTTGGATTGGTTTCCAACATTTTGTTTTTAATTTTTTTTCCTTTCTTTTTCAGTTTTCTAGACAGGGTTTCTCTGTGTAACCCTGCCTGTCCTGGAACTCACTCTGTAGACCAGGCTGGCCTCAAACTCAGAAATCTGTCTGTCTCTGCCTCCTGCCTCCTGAGTCCTGGGATTAAAGGCTTGTGCTACTACTGCCAGGATTCTTTTTAATTTTTATTTATTTATTTATATTTATATTTATTTATTTATTTATTGTTTTTCGAGACAGGGTTTCTTTTTTTTTTTTTTTTTTAAAGATTTATTATGTATACAGTGTTCTGTCTGCAGGTATATCTGCAGCCAGAAGAGGACGCCAGATCTCATTGTGGATGGTTGTGAGCCACCATGTGGTTGCTGGGAGTTGAACTCATGACCTCTGCAAGAGCAGCCAGTGCTCTTAACCACTGAGCCATCTCTCCAGCCCAAGACAGGGTTTCTTTGTGTAGCCCTGGCTGTCCTGGACTCACTTTGTAGACCAGGCTGGCCTCGAACTCGCAAAGATCCACCTGCCTCTGCCTCCCAAGTGCTGGGATTAAAGGCGTGCGCCACCACCGCCCGGCTTTCTTTTTAATTTTTAAAGATTTGCATATATATATATATATATATATATATATATATATATATATATATATGCATGTATCTGTGTGTGCCACATTCAGGTACCAAAGGAGACCAGAAGAAGAAAGCATTGGATCCCTTGGAGCCAGAGTCATAGGCAATTGTGAAGTATTTACTATTGGTGCTAAAACTGAACTCAGATGTTCTTGTTCTGAAGGAGCAGGAAGTGCTTCTAACTGCTAAGACATTTCTCCACCCACTATTTAAAAATTTTTAATTGGAGACCGGTTCTCACTATGTCATCCAGACTGGCCTCAAAATCACTATACAACTAAAGATGACCTCAAACTTAATTAATTCATTGTTTATTTATATTTTGTATGGGGGGGGGTTCCAGACAAGATTTCCCTGAGTAACCCTGGCTGTCCTGGAACTCACTTTGTAGACCAGACTGGCCTTGAACTCAAAGAAATCCTTCTGCCTCTGCCTCCTGAGTGTTGGAATTAAAGGCGTTTCCCACCACTGTCTGGCTCTCAAACTACATTTTTAAATTTTATTTTATTTCATTCTTTTTTTAATGTGTGTGTGTGTGTGTGTGTGTGTGTTAGATCAGATGACAACCAATATAAGTCCTTGCCTTTCATTTTGTTTGAGACAGGTTCTCTACTTTGCTACTGTGTAGGACAGGCTGGCCTTTGAATTTAAGGGCATTCTCCTGTATCTTCCTCTTATCTCAGCACTAGAATGCTGCCCTGTTTATCTTCATGTGAATTCTTGGAACTCAAACTTATGCTTTCAAGCAAGTGCTTTACCAATTGGGTATCTTCCAAGGCTGTCCATGAGCTTATGAGCCTCCTGAGTATTGGGATTAAAGATGTGTGTCACCACTCCCTGTTTTTTTTGTTTTAAGACAGGTATTTCTATATATCCTTATCTGACCTGACACTCATTACATAGCTTAGGCTGGCTTCCAGCTTGCAACAATCCTCCAGCCTCAGCCTTCTAAGTGCTAGGATTAAGACATGAACCACTAGGCCTGGCAGATGTTGTATTTTACATGTATTAGCTAATTTACTCTTCACAATAATACTAAAGACCAGTTGCATTACTATTCCCATCTCATAGATGAGGAAACTGGTCGTCCTGCCAAGGCTGCCATGTTTGTTTAATGACATAATGCATGTGAAACACATAGGGCAAGATTTAGTGATTACAGTGTAAGATGCAAACCTCAGGAAATTTTAATTTTACCTACTTGGTCTTTAGGAGCATTTACAGTTACTACCCTTGAATATTAGTTGGAAGCAAAGTTGCCAAATGCCCTATAAGATACCTAGTTAAACTTTAAACTTGAACTTTTAGAGTGAAGGGGCATGAGGCAGGGTGGTGGAGAAGTGGGTAAGAACAAAGTATTATGATATAGACATGCCACAGTGAAATGCAGAACTTTGTATGCAAATTAAAAATTAATATGGCCAGGGAGCTTACTCATCTGGTAAGGCACTTGTCACCAAGCCTGACTGAAGTTCAATCACTGGGATCCACGTGGTAGGAAGAGAGAACCAACTCCTGCAAGCTGTCCTGTGACCTGTATACACATCAGGCCTTGGCACACACAATAAATAAATAAATGTAAAATTTTTTAAATAAAAAGAAAATATATTTAAAATTGAATTTTAGCCAGGTGTGGTAGCACATGCCTTTAATCCCAGCACTTAGGAGGCAGAGGCAGGAGGATCTCTTTGAGTTCCAGGCCAACCTGGTCTACAGAGTGAGTTCTAGACCAGCCAGTCCTACATAGTAAGACTCTGTCTCGAAAATTTTTTTTTGAATCTTAGATAATGGAAAAAATTAGCATAGGTTAGTCACAAACAACTTTGGTTATAAAAATATAATACTAAAAACCTATCCATTTTTGTTTGTTTATTTCTTACTCTTGTTTAGGGGGAACTTCTGAGATTGAAGCCATGGCCTTGCTCAAGGTAGGTATAAATATCTGTTCTGTTTATCTGAAATTCAAATTAAAATGGGCATTCTATATATTTAAAAAAAAATTTTTTTTTTTTGTTTTTCGAGACAGGGTTTCTCTATATAACAGCTCTGGCTGTCCTAGACTCACATTGTAGACCAGGCTGGCCTCGAACTCACAGAGATCCGCCTACCTCTGCCTCCCAAGTGCTGGGATTAAAGGCGTGCGCCATCAACGAACGCCCGGCTTATTTAAAAATTTTATTACAATTATTTACTATGTGTATGCTCCAAATAAAATCACTAGATTAATTAAAGTATTTCATTAAATATTTTACACTAAAAAAATCTATTTTTTTATATCTGTTTTTTTTTTTTTATGTGTAAGAATGTTTTGCCTGCATGCATGTGCACCATACAGAAGTCAGAGACAGTGTTGGATGCCCTGGAACTGGAGTTGAAGATGGTTATGAGCTGATATGAGCGCTAGAGTGGCAAGTGTGTGCGGGGCCCATGGAGTCCAGAAGAGCCCTTAGATTTGGAGTTACAGGTGGCTGTCAGCAGCCAGATGTGAACGTTTGGAACTGAACTTGGGTCCTCTGGAAGAGCAGAAGGAGCTGCTTATGACTGAGCAATAATCCTAGCCACCCCAGGTTTTTAAATAAAGTTTTAAAATATTTTGTATTTCTTATGATTTGTGTGTGTTGTGAGGCATGGCAGTATGGTGGTCAGTAGCCAGCAACGTTCAGGGGTCAGTTCTCTTCTTCTGCTGTGTGGGTTTCCGGTATCAGACTCAGATCCCCTGGCCTTTGAGCTGGTACTTGCCGATCCCTTTTACCAGCCTTAATATAGGTTTTAAATGTGAGGGTTCTGAGGGAGAAGGTGCTTGTGAAAACACAAGGAAACAAACAAGCAAATAAGGTAGTTGGGGAGAGCAGGGGCATAGACTTCTCAAAGATGGAGTGGCCTTTGTAATAGCTGTGTATATACCATTTTGGAGGCTTTTGAAACTTATCTTCAAACTGCTCCTAAAGAATGTAATGAGATGCCAGTGTGGTTCATGACCCCATCTGGCAGGGTTGCAATTGATAAGGAAAAGTTCTAGATCATAGGGATGCAGGTTAGAAGATATTTATTGTAAATAAAGTGAATAGTTTTGTTTGTAGGATTCTCAAGAAGTGTCTGGGAGGGATGTCTGAAGCCTGGTTCATTGCTATCTTAACACAAAATAACTGCAAATAAAAAAATATCTCTATGTTGACAACCTTCTCAGTAAACAATATTAATTGTGCTAGATTTCTCAGCTGGTAAGAGACTTCAGCCCTACTCTGTTGAGGGTCTTAGTTTTCTTGTCACGTCCTTATGATTTTCCTTTTCTTTATCCTGACTCAGGAATGAAGACAGAACCTGTGTAACTCATTATTCAGATGAGGAAACAGTCTCAAAGAAAGGGATGATGTGGTTATAGCCTTAGGTGTCTCCTTCCACACACTCCAGGTTCCCATGTAGCCTAGGTTGGATTGGAGCTCAGTATGAGGGTGACCTTAAAATCCTGGTTCTGCTAGCTCTACCACTCTGGTGCTGGGATTTATAGGCATATGCCACCATGCCCCACAAGAGGCTGGTTTTCAGTGTTTGAGTGTGTGTGTGCGTGTGTGTGTGCATGCATGGGTGCGTGTGTAGGTGTTCATGTATCAAGATGTGCTGAGAATGTGGAAGTCAGAGGACAACTTGAAGGAGTTTGTTCTCTCTTTCCTACATGTGGGTGCTAGAGATTGACTTTAGCTGATTCTAAATAGTAGAAAGCCCTTTACTCACTCAGCCATCTCTCTGTACCCACACTCTTATTTTCAGAGACAAGGTCTAATGTACCTTAGGCAGGCCTAAAACTCCTTATGTAGTAGCCATGGATGGCTTTGAACTGATCCTTCCCTCTCTTCCTCCCCAGTGCTGGGATTACAGGCATGTATCACTACACACGGTCAGTGAGGTACTAAGAATGAAGCCCAAGGCTAGGTGCATGCTAGGCAAGCACCCTGTCAACTGAACCACATCCTCAGTTCCCCAGCCTTAGGTCTTAAGTGGACACCGGATCCAGATCCCAGACTCTCTAAGGCCTGTCAGTGTCTCTTTCCAATAACACAGCTTTTCAAGCCTTCCACGCCTGTGGCAATTAAAAGTGGAGCAAATCCAGGCAAGATAGGGACAGCAGCATGACTAAATGTTCTGTAAGGAAAGCTAGTAAGGGACAGGTGGCATGTGGGCCACTAGGGTGTCTTTCTTAACTCCTTTCAGTTCTGAAATGGGCTTCCTTCTCTCCCTTCCTCTTCTTCCTCCTTCTACCCTTCCCCCTCCTCCCTCTTATTCCCCCTCTTTTCCTTCAGACACAGTGGTCTTATTCTCCTCAAGCTGTACTCAAACTCACTACATAGCCTACAGTGACAAACTCTTGATCCTCCTGCTTCTGTCTTCAGAGTTCAGATACTACAGGCATGTAGTTGCATGCATATCTTGGGTACCCCCTTCCTATGCCTAAAGCCAGCTCCTTCAGACTTGGAGCGTTTGCTGTAGCAAGGGCTAGGTTCTTTCCTGGTGTCCTAGACAGACAAAAAATGAAAGTGGTTTGAGGTTTTATTAACCACAGTTTCTACATTTTAATTTTTCAGTTAAGCCATGACTGGAGTGAGTTCTGAGTCAAGGAACCTGAGAGCCAGAACCACACAGCATGAAAGAATGAGGAAATGACCTGGATGTGATTTGCTGCCTTGACTAACACAGCTTCTTGGAGAACCAACAAGTATCTATTTTGGATCTGGCTGAATCTTCACAATGTCCTGGAAGGTGGGCTTGTAACTGTCCTGGCAGCAATGATGACATCAAAAGACCCACTTGTACCCCTCCCTTTAGGTCTTGAACTAATAGGACAAGGGAACCCAAGAAATTAGAATCTTCCCAGGAGTCTCATTCTGGTGAAGGGAAAGACTGGAGCCCTGGAGCCAGGCAGAGAGGAGAACTTGTCTCACAAAAAGATTACACATTATTCTGACAACTTACCAGACTCCTGGAGACCCAGACAGTGACTGTGGGCAAGACCTCACCTAGCCATGGCTGCTTAGTTACCCATACCCCTTGCCCTCTACTTAAACCTAAGCCTCATGTCAGGACCCTAAAGTTGGACTCTAGGGGCTCACTGACCTCTTTGTTGTTCTCAATGTGCTCATATTGCAGCAAATCTCCTTTTTCTGCTTATCAATATTATTTTGTCCCTTTAGTTGGCTTTTTGAGAATAGATGGGCTGGCCAGGCCTGGCCTGACCCTCACATCTCTGTTACAGGATCTACTATTTTTCATATGGTGGTTTGGTTATTGAAGCTCAGATGATGTGTCTGAGATTTTGAAAGCAATGTAACATTGGCTGCTCACATGAATGTTTCCCTTAGCTGGAAAGATGGCTCAGTGGTTAAGAGCCCTGCCTGTGTTCGTCCTAAGGACCCATGTTCAAATCCCAGCACCCATATGGCAGTTCAAAACTGTCTGTAATGTCTGGGGTGTGGTGGTATACACCTTTAATCCCAGCACCCAGGAGACAGAGGCAGGGGGATCTCTATGAGTTCAAGGCCAAGCCTGGTCTACAGAATGAGTTCCAGGATAGCCAGGGTTGCACAAAGAAACCCTGTGTCAAAAAACAAACAAATAAACAAACAAAAAAAACCCCAAAACAACAAAAAAGAGAGATTTTAAAAACAATGTAACATTGTCTGCTTACGTGAATGTTTCCCTTGGCTGAGTTACTTTTCATTCCCCTCCCTTTGCTGGTTATTCTAAATTCTCAAGAAAATTTTACTTAAATGATTAACATTATAATTAAGTAATCTTAATTTAGATTTACAGAATCTTGACCTTCATAAAACATTAGAATGTATACAGCCATTCCATGTTCTATTATTCCAGGCATCAGATAACAGAAAAGTAGTTTATTTGTTACTTGTTCTAGGAGGTTTGCCCATTGCCACCTCCCCTTTTTACCCTTCTTATAAAAACCCTTCATTTGGCTGGAGAGAGCTTGGTAGTTAGAATGCTCACTGCATAAGTATGAAGTTATGATTCCCAGCACCCATATAAAAAGCTGGGTTGGTGGCACATACCTATATCCCAGCTCTGGGGAGGCAGAGAAAGGAAACTCCCTGGGGTTTGCTGGCCAGCCACACTAGCTGAATTGGTGAGATCCTGGTTTAGTGAGAGACCCTGTCTCAGAAAATAGTAATTGAGGAAGACACTTGACATCCACCTCTGGCCTCTGCACCCCCCAGATACACACCCACACACACACACACACAGACAAAGCAGACAAACACACACAGACAGACAGACACAAGCACACACACATAGACACATAGACAAACACATACACGGACACACACATAGAGAAAAATACATACACAGAGAAGCACATACACACACAAGCACACACACACACACAAGCACACACACATACAGACACATACACAGACATAAAGACACACAGACAAATACACATAGATACACACACAGACAGATACACACACACAAACTTTGTACCCCCAAGTTTCCTGAGATGGGGCTCTGATGCAATAGGGTAGTCAGAGGCAGAGGGGTGCAGCGGGCAGAGGTGGATGCCAAGTGCGATAGGCCCCATCTCCTCAGGGTGTCAGTCTCTGAATAGAACTGGTTTCCTTTTCACCCACTCTCCTCCTTTTAGAAGAGGGCTGGCATTCAGGGGCAAGCAGTTGAACATGGGGTCAGTAACAGCAAGTTGTTGGGAGGACTGGATTTTTTTCTTTTAAGGTTTTTTTTTCCAGATAGGGTTTCTCTGTGTATCCTTGACTGTCCTGGACTCACTTTGTAGACCAAGCTGGCCTTGAACTCACAGAGATCTGCCTGCCTCTGCCTCCCGAGTGCTGAGAATAAAGGCGTGTACCACCACGCCCAGTAATTACAGACAGCTGTGAACTGCTATGTGGGTGCTGCGATTTGAACCCCGGTCCTTTGGAAGAGCAGTCAGTGCTCTTAACCACTGAGCCATCTCTCTAGCCCGAAAGGTCTTAATACAGGCATGTACAAGGTTCTAAGAGTGTAGAAGAAGAAGTATCTAGTGGCTCACGACTTTAATCCCATACACTGAAGCTTGGTGTATGGTCTAGGCTGGTTGAGTAGGGTGCTCTTGTCTCTGCCCACTTGTGCTGGGGTAGAGGGGTCTATGCCAGCTTTTCCATGGATGCTGGGGATTCAAGATCAGGTCCTTATATTTGCAGGGCAAATGCTCTTACCCACTGAGTCAGCTTCCCAGACCAGAATCTTTATTTATTTATTTATTTATTTTTTAAAGATTTATTTAATTTATTATGTATGCAATGTTCTGACTGCATATATGCCTGCAGGCCAGAGGAGGGCACCAGATTTCATTATGGGTGGTTGGGAGCCACCATGTGGTTGCTGGGAATTGAACTCAGGACCTCTGGAAGATCAGTCAGTGCTCTTAACCTTTGAGCCATCTCTCCAGCCCTCTTTATTCTTTTAGTAAAGTCTCCTAGCACATAATGCATGATATGGTAGTTTCAAAGGTATTTCAAAAAGTGTAAATGACTTTCTAGATGGTTTCCTTTCAAGGAAACAAGATAAACAATAATGGCGAAGATTACTAATTATCAAGTGCTTAAGTAGCGCCTCTGACTATTAGTACTGTACAGCCAATTCATTCTCAGTCTATGAAGGATATTGTGGATAGGCTTAGAAGCAATTGCCTGGGTTAAAAAAACCTACATGCAGTTTAATTTAAGCATCCGAAAAAGGTAACTGATTGTATTTTTCTCATAGATTTGTTGTAAAGATTAAGAAGTATGCTTTTCAGTTTTTAGAACTCCTGCTGCTGCGTTGGCACCGTCCAGCTGTCATCCTCTTAAGAATGCTCTGTCAAGAGGTGGAGAAAGGAGAGTTTGAACCCAATCAGTATAACTCCAGAAGGATTGAACTGGCACAGTGATTCCCAAATTGTGGTTCCTGTTGTCAGTAATATCACTAGTTAAAAATGCAAATTATAAAACCCCCCAACACCATCCCAGATTTACTGAGTCAGAAACAGGCGGTGGAGCTCTGCAGCCTGTGTTTAAAACTGTTCCAGTGATTCTGAGGCACACTAGCGTCTGGTAACAGTCCTTAGAGGTGCTGGCCAGGGAGGGGCGTCTTAAAAAAGGGAGGCAGAAAGAAAAAGAAGAAAAGAAAAAAGCCTTGGAGATGTAGAGAGCAAGACTAGGTTCAGTTTACCTGGAGGTGAGGAAAAAATGATTTAGCAGACTGGAGCGCCAGAAAGAAAGAAGGGAGGAAGGGAGGGAGGGGGCCGTGGTGGCGCACGCCTTTAATCCCAGCACTCGGGAGGCAGAGGCAGGTGGATCTCTGTGAGTTCAAGGACAGCCTGGTCTACAAAGTGAGTCCAGTACAACCAAGGATGCACAGAGAAACCCTGTCTCGAAAAACAAAAAAAAAACCCAAAACAAACCAAAAAGTAAGGAAAGAAGAGACAAATAATGGAAGAAAAAGAAGGAAGAAAAGAAAAAAAACCTTGGAGATGTAGAGACTAAAGTTAGGTCACTTCACCTGGGGGGTGAGGAAAAATGATTTAGCAGGCAGGCGCGCAAGGCCTGCTGGGGCCTGTAGTTCCGACGGCTCCTAAGGGAACGCGCCTGCGCACTGGGTACGAACTCGCTCTAGTCCCTGTAGTCGGGGCTCGGACCGGCTGCCATCTTAGTGGAGGGACTGAGGAGTCGTCGCCACCCCGAGTCCCGGTAAACACCAGCCGGCGAACTGGGGTCAGTTCTTTGGTTAGAAGGGACATTGGATGAAAAGGCATGAGGAATGCGATGGGTGGAGGAGTGAGGCACGCGAGTAGGGACCTAGAGCCGGGACTGCTCTTCCCGCAGCCGGTGTCCGTGGGGGGCGCCGGGAGAGCCGGCTGGTGGCCCGAGCCGGGTGGCGGGTGGGTCAGCGGGAGGAGCCGAGCTACTAGTGCCTGTCCTAGGCCTTCCGAGCCTGTGACCCCGCGAGCCCTAAGTTGGGAGAGAGCAGAGCCGCGACGGACGTGGGCAGGGTCTAGCCCCGCGCCCTGCTGCCGCGCCCGGGGGCCCCTCGCCCGCGGCCCGGCCTACGGTGGGGCCCGGTGGCAGCGGCCCGTCCAAGCTACGTGGCCCTTTGAGGGGCGGCGGCCGGGCCCACCTGCCACCTGGGCAAGGTCTCCAGAGAGTTTTCCAAGCTCTCGCTCGCGGAGGACCTTCCCCAGCGGGTGCCTCCCCTTCTGTCTTGCACTCCCCTCCTCCCTCCATTGTCCCCACTCATGGTGGTCCCCGGCCCAGGCAGGCGCTGCCGACTTTTGCAGACGTGGAGCTGTCACAGCACTTCCTACCGAGAACGTACTTTTCTTTAGCAAAGAGAAAAGTAGAGGTGAGGATATTTGAAAGGTGGAAGCCTGATGAGGGTATGACTTTCAAGTGTAAGACTTGAGTTCTGAGACATGGTTACGGACTGCAACTTCAAGAGAGAAAAAAATACATAAGGGTCAGTGCACCCGAAGTAGACATTTGGGCCTAAAGTTGGAGGTGTGACCAAGTGAACTTGTAAAGTATCTGAAACTCGGGGTTCCCTAGTCACTTGTTTTCTTGGCTGTGTTAGAATCCTAGTCTTGTTGAATTTTCTGTTTCTCTTTAACAGTGGCAGTGAACTTGTTTTGAAGGGAGAAGTGGGAGAAAAGAGTGACTTTTTTTTTCTTCTTCAAAGTTACAAAACACAATTTAGCCGGCCATCATTGTTCTCTTAAGTGCGGGGCATCTCCTGTATCCTGATCTTATGAAAGTAGGGAAAGGCTGTGTGTGTTCACTCTCAGGGTTGGCTAAGTGCTTGGTTCTCATCTGAAATAAATGTGGCTTTGTTGTTGTCGTTGTTCTATATTTTGGTAAATTTGATAAGATTCAGCCTTGTGGATCACAGGTTTACTTAGGTCATGATTTTGCAGTTTTAGAAAAGATGAAATTCTCTTTTGAACAGTGTGTGTGAGTTCAGGAATTCAGCCTTTAGAATAGATGTCAACCGGATATAATATGAAACCAAAAACAAGGCCCTCATACTTTTTTTTTTTGTATTCTAGAATAAGTCAACTCTACATTCTTTTAAAAATAGCTTTACATTCATTAAGAGACCGACTGACCCATGGTCCCAAAATTTGGCCATTAGCATACTTACAAGAGTTTTTTTTTAACTTTTTTATTTTTGTTTTGTTTTGAGACATGATCTTGCTATAGAGTTCTGACTGGCCTAGAATATACTGTGTAAACTTAGGCTGCCATCAAACGTCATTCTGCCTCCCTGCCTCTGCCTCCTGAGTGCTGGGATTACAGGTACATGACACGGGATTGGCTCAGGAGAAATTTTTAAATTTGTTTATTTGTGTGTGTGCCATGACTTGAGTTGGAGGTCAGAAGATAACTTTCAAGAGTGTTTCCTCTTTCCTATGGGTTCTAGGGTTCAAACTCGGGTCATCAGGCTTGCATAGCAAGTACCTTTACTTGATGAGCTATTTTGCTGGACCAGGAGAGATTTTTAAAAGAGTATGCAGCTCAGTTGATAGAGTGCTTGCTTACTATACACAAGGCCCAGTGTTTAACTCTCAGCAGCATCGGGATGTGAGGCCAGCCTGGACTACTTGAGACCCTTTTAAAAAAAGTTGAAGTTCTGAAGCCAGGCATGGAGCACTCAGGAGGCAGAGGCAGGCAGAACTCTGTGAGTTCAAGGCCAGCCTGGTCTACAAAGAGTCCAGGACACCCAGGGCTACACAGAGAAACCCTGTCTCAAACCCTACCCCACCCCCCCCCCCAAAAAAAAAGAAAATAGTAGATGTTCTCGGGCCTCATTTTTGACATTGCTTAGTAGATCTGGATTGACTTCTATCAATTTATTTAAAAATATGCCTTAGGTAGTTGGGATGGTCTTGGGAACCACTAAGGCAAACAGTAGTATGGCTATACCAAGGACAGCTCAAAAAGCTTGGAAATAGGAGAGGAAGTGGAAGTGGCTAGTGTGGAAAATGTTGAAAGAAGTGGCAAGACCTGTCTAGAGGGCTTGGTGGTGTATGAACTCAAGGTTAGTTTGGTCAACATAGTGAGTTCGAGGCCAGCTAGAGCTGCCTGTGAATCTGAAGTTCTAGAGCAGTGATTCTCAAACTGTGGGTGGCATCCCCTTTAGCAAACCTCCATCTCAAAAAATATTTACAATTCATAAAAGTAGCAAAATTATAGTTATAAAGTTGCAACAAAATGGGGGCTGGAGAGATGGCTCAGTGGTTAAGAGCACTGACTGCTCTTCCAGAGGACCCAGGTTCAAATCCCAGCACCCACATGGCAGCTCACAACTGTCTGTAACTCCTGTTCCAAACAATCTAATGAAACGCATGTAGTCAAAACACCAATGTACATAAAATAAATAAATTATTAAAAAAAAAGTTGCAACAAAATAATTTTATGAGGCTGGAGAGATGGTTCAGTCAGTGGTTAAGAGCACTGGCTATTCTTCCAAAGGACCCAAGTTCAAATCCCAGCAACTACATGGCAGTTCACAGCTGTCTAATTGTCGGGCATGGTGGCACACACCTTTAATCCCAGCACTCAGGAGGCAGAGGCAGGCAGATCTCTGTGAGTTCAAGGTCAGCCTGGTCTACAAAGTGAGTCCAGAACAGCCAATGATACACAGAGAATCCCTGTCTCAAAAAAAAAAAAATATGGTTGAATGTCACCAAAACATGAGGACTGTATTAAAGGGTCACAGCATTAGGAAGATTGAGAGCCACTGGTCTAGAGAGTGCGTAGGAATGTGACAGAGGTGAGGAAAGGGAAGGCAGAGTGGAAAGGAAATACCTTAGTGTCTCAGCCTGTGTGTTAATTAGGAATGTGGGAGAAAAGGAGCTCAGTGAATAGGAAGCAGGGTGGAGGAGAACATTATGGGACTCAGGGCCAGAGAGGTAAAAGGAGCCAATTCTAGAAAAGTTCTAAGTACAGTGTTAACAGTACTTTAAGTTGCTAGAGATAAAGGTTTTGGGGAAAGGAAGTGATGTAAGTTGGTGTTTGTTTAAAAAGATGGCTCTGGTGATAAAAGAAAGTGGCTGTGGCAGACAGCCATCTCCCTTCTGAGTGATGCAGATTGGTCTTGGGGCTGGTTAAGGGGTTGGGTGTCTCGTTTTGCTAATGTAATAGTGTTATATATTATAATAATATAATAACATAGTGTTGCCATGTTTTTGGATGAGGATTGTTTAGGGCTAGTCTGGTCAAAGGGTTCCTTTTCTCTTAGAATATGTTTTTTAGCATCTTTGAGAAATTAGAATCAGATCAGATGCAGTTTGGAAGAGAACTTGAGGTTTGGACTATGTTACTATCAGCATATGGATCCATGTTTTCGTCAGTGTGTTTTTTCCAGCCACAGAAACTTGGTGCTTGAGCATTACAGTTAGAAGAGATGGTCTGCTTTACAGTAACGATATGGTTTAGGTTGTAGGCCAGCCTTGATTGGAAACAGCTTCTGGAAGGACTGATAGGGAGGATCGTAGACATGCCTCCAATCCTAGCACTCAGGAGTCTGAGTCAGAAGGATTGACAGCCTGGGTTACATAGTGAGTTCCAGGCTAGTCTGCTTCTGTGTGAGATCCTCCTTCCAAAAAAAAGTGAATTGTATCCATGTTGTGATTGATGAGTGATATCTCTAGTGAACAGTTATCTCGCAGGTAGTGTGTGTGTGTGTGTATGTGCATGCATATGCCATATATACTCTTCTTACACCAGCCCAGTCTCTCACCTTTCTGTTTTTGTTTGTAGAGAAACAGTATAAGTATATAGACCAGGCTGTTCTTGAACTCACAGAGATCCATCTGCCTGGCCTATATAGCTAGTTTCAGGTCAGTCAGATATATACAGTGAGACCTTGCCTCAAAAAAAAAAGAAGCAACAATAACAAAAAGATAAACATTTTACCTAAAACTAGTTAAGAGTCAGAGCTGGAACTAGAGCCAAGTTTTACAACCCTGGTATTCTCAGATTGCTACAGTGAATGGATGCTGCTAAGAGCGTCTCATGTCAGATGAGAAAAGAAAAAAAAAATACTTCTGCCTATGCCTATTTTCAAGAGTTTCATGAGGAAGTGAGCCTAGAAGTGGGTTTAGTTTACTCCTTCTGTCTCAGGAAGTTAAGGTAGTACTAGTAGGAAACTGCCAGTCTCTAGACTCCCTTTCCTTTCTTGTACCTTTCCTCTCTTAGTTTGGAAATTAGTTCTATTATAAAAGCTAAGGTGAAAATATTTAAGTTTGTTTTTTCTTTCTGTATTTATAGTGTTTAGCTACATTGTGGGTTCATAATAAGCATTCAGTAAAGACATGGTAATTTTTGTGCTGCAAATGATACTGATTTTGGGTCAATATAGATCAGTAAGGGGACTCACTGAATGGAATTGTGGCCTTCCCTGGTTAAGAGGTTTGTCCTCATCTGAAAATACTAGGTTATAACTTATGAGTAGCAGCAATGATCAGAAGCTGCCCGGGTCCTGTCTTCCTTTAGTCTGGCAGTGCAGCATTGCTGGAAAGTGGCTGCCAGTTTAGCTCTTCTGCTTTTTAAAACTAACGCTCCTCAGATCCTTGGAGTGCGTCCTTCCTTCTACCTTCCCTCCTGTCCTTAGAAGTGTCTGACTTGTTGGAGTCGACTTTACAGTGATCTTTATGGAGGGAATGTGTGTGTGTGTGTGTGTGTGTATAGCCATTCTGATTTTGTAAATGTCCATCATATTCAAAGTGGATAGTATCCCTTACTGTGTCTGAGTCATTATCTCAGAAGTTGCCATTTTATCTTATCTATTCTGTATTAAAAAATCTTTGTCAAGCCTGGCAATGGTGCATACCTTTAATTGCAGCACACAGGAGGCAGAGGCAGGTGGATCTCTGAGTTCAAGGCCAGCCTGGTCTACAGAGTGATTCCAGGACAGCCAGAGCTACACCCAGAGAAACCCTTTCTTGAAAAACCAAAAAAACAAAAACCTCATGGATGTATTTTTGGAAGGCTGTATACTGCAGGAAATTAAAGACCCTGTTTTGTGAGATTTCCAAGATCATCACGAATGTCTCTGTTTAACCAACTCTGCTTTGTTAATGGACCCTTCTTCTCTTTCAGGTAACATGCATTTCACAGTGGCCTTCTGGAAACAAAGCCTTAACCCAAAGAAGTGACTCACCAGTGAGAACTTCAGGTGCTGTGACATTCCTGTGAGAGACATGTGGGGGCAGTGTGGAGCATAGGACAGGTCCTGGTCACCTAACTGCTATGGAGAGCTTTGTGGGAGAGAGTACTTACCTCAGTTGGCCTTTTCTGCTTGTACTGTGTTATAAATGTTTACCTTCTTAAACATGTCTAGATATATGCATGTGATGGTTAAGTGGAGGAAGTACCAGGTGGTGGTAGTGGTGTACACCTGTAATCCAGCACTTGGAAGACAGAAGCAGGTGAATCTCTGGAAAGATTAGAGGCCAGCCTGGTTGACAGAGCGAGTTCCAGGATGGCCAGGGCTACACAGAGAAATCCTGTTTTTGAAAAAAAAGAAGAGGAGGATATATTATAGTGCAGAAAATAAAAAAGATCTGGGATCTGATTTGATATGCATTGAGTCTGTGTAACTTTTGACAGCTTTCTTAGTCCTGCTGGCCCCAGGTTATCTATCCTCAATAGAGATATATTCTATCTCTTCTATATACATCTATATTCTTTTCTACCTCCTTAGGATTATTGTGAGGACTAAGTAAAATTGTACACATTAAATCTTCAGAATTGAAAATAAGGGACTGGAGAGGTAGTTCAGTTGCTTGTCTAACAGCATGAAGCTCTAAGTACAATCTCTGACACTGAATTAATTGGGTCTAGTGGCACAAGCCTGTGATCCCAGGATAGCTGTTCAAGGTCTCTTTGTCTTCATAGTGAATTTGAGGCCATCCTGGGGTATATGAGACTCTGTCTGGGGAAAAAAAAAAGGAAAGAAAATTAATTCATAGCCTAAGACATCTAGATCTATGATAGGACAAATTGGTACTATTATTATAAGGAAAACATTATAAGATAGATTTACAATAATAGGTCAAGAAAGAGTAGAGCTGGGGGTTGTAGCACATGCCTTTAATTCCAGTACTCAGGAGGCAGCGGCAGAGGTGGGCAGATCTCTGAGTTTGAGGCTAGCCTGGTCTACATAACAAGCTCCAGGTCAGCCAGTGCAACATAGTGAGACACTATCTTCTTTAAAAAAAAAAAAAAAAACAACAGTGTGTGAAAAAAAATCAAATGAAGTAGTGCAGGTGAGGTAAACTATTAGATAAAGAAACTGAAGAGAGAATTTTAGGGTATATGCCCAAAGCAATTATAGTCACTACCTCTGAGAAATACCTGTACTGCTATCGATTTGTTGCAGTATTTACAATAACCAAGATAATAGAAACATAAGCATGTCTGTTGATAGATAAATGGGTAAATGTAAACTATATATATTTTATACATATATATGTAATATACATATATAATGATGTATATGTGTAATAGGAAGTACTACTTGGCTTTAAAAAAGAGGAATTCTGCTTATTTGGGATAGCATAGATGAGTCTGAAAGACATTATGCCAGGTAATTTAATACATGGACAAATGATACAAACTTAAGAGTTAAAAGATGTGGTCTAGCCGGGCGGTGGTGGCGCACGCCTTTAATCCCAGCACTTGGGAGGCAGAGGCAGGCGGATCTTTGCGAGTTCAAGGCCAGCCTGGTCTACAAATTGAGTCCAGGACAGCCAGGGCTACACAGAGAAATCTTGTCTCGAAAAACCAAAAAAAAAAAAAAAATATGTGGTCTAGCTGGGCATGGTGGCACATGCTTTTAATCCCAGCACTTAGGAGGCAGAGGCAGGTGGATCTCTGTGAGTTCAAGGCCAGCCTGGTGTACAGAGTGAGTCCACGACAGCCAAGGCTCTATTACACAGAGAAACCCTGTCTCAAAAAAAAAAAAAGTTAAAAGATGAATAAAATTTGAAAACCTGTTGGGCATAATGGCTAATAACTATAATTGTAGCTCTTACAAGATTGAAGTAGGAAGCTTGTGAATTTGAGGTTAGCTTGGGCTACCTGGCAAGGCTTTCCCCATAGCCCCTTCAGATCCTAGTAATAATAAGGGACTTGAGATTCACTGAAAGAGTAAAATTTGGGCTGTGGAGATGGCTTGGTTGGTAGTGCCTGCCTTACAAGGATGACCTGAGTTTGGATGCCCAGAACCTACCTAAGAGGCCAGGCAGAGTGGCACATGCCTGTACCTCCCGCAGTGGTGAGTGTGGAACAGAGAAGTCTCTGAAGCTCCTTCACTAGTCAGCCTAGAAGAACCAGTGAACTTCAGGATCAGTGAGAGACCCTCAAAAAATACAGGTGTTAAAAAGAAAAGAGAAGACTTGGGCAGTTGTTTGTGGAGCCACCACCACTTAGCTGTGCTAAATGTTCTCTTTTCTCTGAGTCCTTTTTCTTTTCTTCTGTCTCTTTCCAGAGCATGCTTTTCCTGATACTCTGGGCTTTTTCATTTCCTTCTTATTTCTATGAAGTTATAACCCTCTCCCTGCTTTTAGCCATGCTGTTGCTTGTCTACCACTTGGCTAACTAACCTCCATTGTTGAACATGTTGGTTTAAATGGCGTGGCTTTTTCTCTTCCTCTTTGTCATTTTCCTTCTCTTGACAATTACCGAGATTTGCAGCTTGCCTGTTCTGGGGTTTTAAATTCTAATAAAATTGCCCTCAGGCTTAAAGAGAAGGAATAAGCAGGCAAGCTACATCTGTCTACTGCTAGCTTCTGTACTCATCTACATAAAGTACACATATCATATACCACACCACATCACACACATGCACAAGTGAGCACAAAGGCACACATGGTGCCAGGGAGGAGCACTGAGATGGAGCAGCAAATAAAAGTGTTTATTGAGCAAGCCTGATGACCTGAGTTAGATTCCTAGAACCCCTGGTGAAAGGAGAGAACTGACTCTCAGAAGCTGTTCTCTGACCACCATATGCACACACACACACACACATATATATTACAATGATAATATTTTTATTATTTTATTTTATTTTTTGGTTTTTCCAGACAAGGTTTCTCTGTGTAGTCCTGTCTGTCCTGGACTTACTTTGTAGACTAGGCTGGCCTTGAACTCACAGAGATTCACCTCCCTCCACCTCCCTGAGTGCTGGGATTAAAGGTGTGTGCCACCACACCCGGCTTTATTTATTTTAAAGAAAGGCTGGGTGTTATGTCATACACCTTTAATCTCAGCACTTGGGAGGTAGAGACGGCAGATCTTTGTGAGTTCAAGGCCACTCTACATAGTAAGTTCTAGGACAGCCAAAGCAGGAGGATCTGTAGTGTAAGGCTATTTTTATTTACATGGCAAATTTGAGGCAGCCTGGACTACCTGAGACCTTGTCTCAAAGGTCAACCAGACATAAACATGAAAGAAAGAAAAAAGAGAGAAAAAAGAAAGGAAAAGAAAAGTTCAACCATAACCTTGAGACTATTGTCAGTCACCATCATCTACCATCTCTTTTGGCATACTCAGTCATATTTTGTCTCCACTATGAAGATTAATGTTTATTATTCTCTCATTTGTGACTTTTTTTTTTTTAAAGATTATTTATTTATTGTGTATACAGTGTTCTGCCAGCATGTACACCATTCACTCCAGAAGAGGGCACCAGATCTCAATGTAGATGGTTGTGAGCCACCATGTGGTTGCTGGGAATTGAACTCAGGACCTTTGGAAGAACAGCCAGTGTTCTTAACCTCTGAGCCATCTCTCCAGCCTCATTTGTGTGACTTTTAAATTTAGTTTGTGTTTGTGTTAACTAATCTCCCTATAAATGCTTAAGAGAGAACAAGGCTTGGTTGGGCTTATGTAAAGGATGCTCATTTGCTGTATTCAAATGCTTACTTAAATGTGCTCTTTTTGATAGTTATGGAGAGAAAGAAAGGAGATGATGATGTGATTTGTGAAGGATAATAGGAAATGGTAAGAGGGAGAGTGGTTAAATAAGATTGCAAAGAAGTTGTTTCAGATTGTTATAAGGCATGAAAATGAAATGTAGATTTTAAAAAAAAAGGGGAAAAAGAAAATGTTGTCTGTAAGAAGCAAATTAGTTTCCATTCCTTCAATGATGGTCTATCTTACCAGAAAAACAAAGAAGTCTCCTAGAAAAGAAATGTACCAAAAAGACTTTCTGTTTCTAAATATCTTCAAATGTTCCTCAAAATATCCATTTTATCCCAGGTCACAAAGCAGTTCTTTTTGGAAAGATACCTGGGAGGCTTGTGTTGTAGTTTTTGTATTCTGTAATCTTCCACAGTTGACTTTAATCTCTCAGGGTCTTATATTGCCTCCCCACTCCCCAAAAAAGAAAAGATAGGGTAGCTAATACTGGCCTTCAACTTACTGTGCAGCTAAGGGTGACCTTGAAGTTTGAGCCTTCTGAGTGCTGGGTTTCCATGGTTGCCCACCCCACCCCTGTACTGAACACTTGCCTGTGACATCTCAGGCGCTTTCTTGCTCACTGATTATACTGTGTGTTCACTTGCTGAGTCACTACTTTCTTAGAGCTTTGCACATCACCATATAGGATTGGCATCAGGAACCTAAGATTTTCTAATATTCACTGTTCTACAAGTGAGAAGCCAGAGCCAGCCTTAATCCCAGCACTCAGAGATAGCGGCAGATGGATGTTTCTGAGTTTGAGGTCAGCATTGCCTGCGTAGAGACACCCTGTCTGGTGAAAAAGAGAGAGGGGTAGGACATGTTTTCTTAGCTTCTGCTAAACTTTGGCACAAAAGGTTGAAGAAAACAAAGCATAGAAGTGTTTAGCCTCTAAGTTGCTATGTAGCTTATGCTGATGATCCTGCACTCATGAGCCTCCTGCCTTTAGCTGCCAGTGCTGGGATTATAGACATGGACACGATACTGGCTTAAACTGGTAACAGTTAGTAAGGTGCTTAACATTTATTGAGCTGATGCTGTTAGATATTAAAGGGTACTCAAATAGAGAATTCCTCCTGCTTTAAGGATTTTTTTGTTTTGTTTTGTTTTACCAGACCCAGTTTCTCTTTGTAACAGTACTGGCTGTCTTGGAACTTTGTAGACCAAACTGGTCTGGAATTCACAGAGATCCACCTGCCTCTGCCTCCTGAGTGCTGGAATTAAAGGCATGCGCCACCAGTGCCCAGCATGAGTTTTCTTTTGTTTGTTTGGTTGGTTTTTGGTCAGGAAAACAGCTACTTGCCAGCAATCACACTTCTATATAATAAATACCATAAAAAGGTTGCATGGCATTGAAATTTAAAATGTTTATGTCCTGTTTCCTGGTTTCTTTAACATAACTGAATATATTTTAAGTACCATTCTGCTGAGTATCATCCTGGACTGTATTAAGAAAATAATGCCATGGGGGTGTGGGAGTGTGGGTAGAGGACCACCCAGAATTCACAAAGTCTTTGGGTTCAGCTCACAAGCATTGCAGAGTGATACCAGCTCTCAGGAGGACCAGAAATTCATGGTCATTTTTAGTTTCGTAATAACTGAGCCCCCTGGGTCTACATGAGACCCTTCTCAAGAGAAGAAAGGGAGAAAAGAAAAGAAAAAGAAAAAGCTGTATCTGCTAGGAAGAAACTTGCAATTTCTCTCCATATCTAGAAACTTTACCCTAATATTTAGATACATTTTTCTATTCCAGAAAAGAGAGACATTTTCTTTCTTTCTTTTTTTTTCTTTTTGAGACAGGGTTTCTCTGTGTAGCCCTGGCTGTCCTGGACTCTGTTTGTAGACCAGGTTGGCCTTGAACTCATAGAGATCTGCCTGCCTCTGCCTCCTGAGTGCTGGGATTAAAGGTGTGTGCCACCATGCCTGGTCAAGAAGTATTTCATACCCTACCATTTATAGTAAGAACTCCTGCAAATTGAGCTTAGTTCCTACAGAAAGGCTAACAGTGACTTGCTTGCTTTCTGGGTTTGTTTTTGTTTTGTAGGTGTGTGTATGATGGATGTGCACATGTGCGTCTAGAATGGAGAGGACATCAGGTGTTGTGTCACTCCACACCATGTTCCCCTGACACAGTTCCTCTCAGATTGAGAGCTAGGCTGGTTGCTGACAAGCCTTGGCAGTCCCCTTGCCTGTGTTCCTCACAACACTGGAGTTTGGGGCGTGGACATGCTCAGTTTTTTTCTGTGGGTTTGAACTCATTTTCTCATGATTATGCACAGCAAATGTTTTATGCACTAAACCGACCTTCAGCCCCACAAGAAGTTTTCTTTCTGAGGAAATAGATACTGTTTTATTAGGTTTCACATTTTATGAAAGAAAACTTTTCTCTTTTTTTTGTCTTTTGAGACAAGATTTCACTGTGTAGCCCTGGCTGCCCTGGAACTTACTCTGTAGATGAGGCTGGCCTTGAACTCACAAAGATCCGATTGCCTCTGTCTTTCAAATGTTGGGACCACTTTTTTTTTTTTTTTAATTTGTGTGTATGGGGGGAGGCATGTATGCTACAGTCATATGTGGAGGTCATATGGGGGGGAGGCATGTGTGCTAAAGTGTATGTGTGGAGGTCATATGGGGGGGAGTCATGTATGCTACAGTGCATGTGTGGAAGTTAGAGGATAACTTACAGGCATAGGGTCTCCTCCTTCCACCCTGTAAATTTTGGAGATCAAACTCAGGTTGTTGGTTTGGCAGCAGACACCTTTATCTGCTCTCTACATTTAGGTAAACTAGTTTGTTTCTTAGTGATTAGTGTAAACAAGAACAAAGTTCTAAAATGCAGTCTTGATAACAGGAAAGGACACTAAAGAGTTAGAAAGATTGGGGTTTTCATATATTGGCAGTATGACCTTGGCCAAATTGTTTAATCTGTTTGTGCCTTAGTTTTCTAATCTGTAAATTGGAAATATATTCTTAGGGGTCATGTCTCTACTTGAACTAGGCTTGGATTACAGAAAGCATGAAATGCCATTTGTTATGGGTTGCCAACATCACCTCAGCTTTGTCTTTTAGAAAAATCTTAGGTCATCATATTGGGCCAGGCAGTGCTGGCTCACACCTGTAATCCCAGCACTTGGGAGAGAGAGGCAGGTGGATCTCTGTGTGTTCAAGGACAGCATGGTCTACCGAGTGAGTCCAGGATGGCCAAAAACTACACACAGAGAAACCCTGTCTAGAAAAACAAAAACAAAGGTGGGTGTGGTGGCACATGCCTTTAATCCCAGCACTCAAGACAGTCAGGGCTGTTACACAGAGAAACCCTGTCTTGAAAAACAAAAACAAACAAACAAACAAAACAAAAAAAACAGAAAAAGAAAAAAAGCAAAAGCCATCATATTGATTGATTCAGAAAACCTTTCTAGAGAGAACATTGTAGTAAGAGATAGATAGCCATTTAAGTTTGTAATGACAGACCAGAGTGAGACTTTGTGAACCTGGGAATTCATATCGTTCTAAGGAGGTAGCTGTTAAAGGTGCTTGTCTTTTTATTATTTCTAGTTCATGTTTGTTTGAGACAGAATGTCATGTGTTATAGGTGGGCTTTGTGTTCCTTATGTAGCAAAGAATGACCTTCAAATTTTAAGTTTTTATTATTATTGTGTAAGGGTGGAGTCATGCTCTCATGGAGGTCTAGAGTTGGTTCTCTCCTTCCACATTACGTGGGTTCCAGATATTGAACACAAGCTGTGAGGCTTCTGCAATGAGTGCTTGACTGGCTGAGCCACTCACTGGCCCCCATGACTGTGAAATTGTTGATCCTCTACCTTCTGAGCGCTGGGATTACACCATTATACGCCACTTTATGGTACTGGGAATGGAACCCAGGGCTTCTTCTATTCAAGGCAGGAACCCCCCGATCTTCATCCCTGTCCTCTTATGTTCTTTTTGAGCCAGGATCTCACTTGGAAGCTCTAGCTGGCATACTACACATGCCAGTCCTCCTCCAACTTCTCATGGGCGTGATTACAAGCTTGAGCCACCATACTCTCCTCTTTACATTTTGAGACAGGATCTTACTTTGTAGTCTAGGCTAACCTTGAGTTTTAGATCCACCAGCCTGAGTCTTATGAGCAGGATTTAGGAATGATTGCAAGTCTGTACTGCTGGGCTTAGTAGTTTAATTTTTGTTTAGTTTTGAAGGTCTCATGTAGCCCATGCTGGGCTTAGATTCTCTATGTGAGCAAAGATGACCCTGGACTTTTGATCCTACTGCAGCTGCTTTTTTGAGTGCTGGGATTATAAGGGATGTTCTACCACATCTGACTTATATAATGCTGGGATCCAACCCAGGGCATTAGGCACTTTAGATAAACACTCTACCAATTGAACTGCACCCTCCACTCAAACTAAAGTTTGTCCTCCTTTTTTATTCCTCATGAGACAGGGTTTCTCTGTATAATCTTGGTTCCCCTGTCCTGAAACTTTGTAGACCAGGCTGATCTCGAACTCAGAGATCGGCCTGCCTCTGCTTCTCGAGTGCTGGGATTAAAGGTGTGCACCACCATGCCTGGCTTTTAAGGTTCTACATGCACTTACATGCACTTGCACGCACACACACACTCACACTCAAACAAAACACCACAGTGGGATTATACATCTGCTAGTTAGCCTGATTTAGACATTCTACAATGTACACATATTTCAAAACATTTCATATGTTTTAAAAATATACTTTTTTATCAACTGAAATATTATTTAAGGTTTTAGGGAAATACTAAAAAATGTAGTGGTTATAGAAATTTTAAAAACTTTTTTTTTTGTTTTTTCGAGACAGGGTTTCTCTGTGTAGCCCTGGCTGTCCTAGACTCACTTTGTAGACCAGGCTGGCCTCGAACTCACAGAGATCCGCCTACCTCTGCCTCCCAAGTGCTGGGATTAAAGGCGTGCGCCACCAACGCCCGGCTTACGATTTATTTTTCTAATCTTAAAAACATTTTAATTTCTGGGGCTGGAGAGATGGCTCAGTGAGTGGTTAAGAGCACTGGCTGTTCTTCCAAAGGATCCGGTTCAAATCCCAGCACCCACATGGCATTCACAGCTGTCTGTACGCCATGAAACATGGAATTGCTGTGTTACATTGCAGTTTTTTTTTTAATTACATTTATTACTTCAAGTTGCATCTCCCTCACAGCCCCCCTACATGGCAGTTTTTGTTTTGTTTTGTTTTTGTTTTTTCGAGACAGGGTTTCTCTGAATATCTCTGGCTGTCCTGGACTCGCTTTGTAGACCAGGCTGGCCTCGAACTCACAAAGATCCACCTGCCTCTGCCTCCCAAGTGCTGGGATTAAAGGCGTGCGCCACCACCGCCCGGCTGGCAGTTTTTAATGTTAGGAAAAGTCAGCAACTTGTTTCCATAGGGTCAGTTGCATTGTACATCCCTGGGGTTTCTTCTTGCCTCAGTCATGCCAACACTGGTTTTCTTCTTTTTCTTTTTTAATAACAGCTGTCTTGATGGGTAAGAAATGGTATCTTGTGGTTTTGGTTACATTTTTCTTAAATATCTTTTCATGTATTTGCTAATTTTATGTCTTTTGGGAAAATGTCTGTTCAAATTGAGTGCTACTTACAGGTGTGTACTACCATACCTGGTGTGTGTGACATTGGGACTCATACCTTGTTGTAACAGTAAATTTTTATTTATCATGCATATATTTATTAATAGTTAACAGTTACCTTACAATTGCCTATAAAGTTCCCAAATCCTAAACCCAAATCCTAACTCTAAAACCTAGCATCTAAAACTTAATACAAACATTTAACATTAACCTAAGATTTCTCAAAAGGATATTTTCCTCTAAGCATGGGTCCTGATGGATGGCTGGTCTTCAAATCTTTCAGTCCCAAGTCTCTTAAAGCCTCTGACTTTTGTTCCTCAGATCCTAAGACAGTTTATCAAACAAGAATCACCTTCCCAGTCTTAGAGACCAATTATTTAGCATATGAAAAGTCTCCTAGGCTCACCTACTCAGATGTCTCACGCCTGCAAGAGTCCTGCTTCAGTGTTCCATAGGATCCAAAGTCTCTGGGCTCCGTGGGAAGACAACTTCCCACCTAGACACTCCAAAATCTCAGGGAGAATCCGACTCCAGACCCATAATGGGTCAATATAAGAAGATAAAGCCTTCCAGTGAGACTGATGTGAGTTTCTCTGCCAAACGATGAGGAGGTGAAACAGAAAGAGGAGCCAAATCTCTGTCTATGTGAATCTTGACTTAAATATCTTCAGCAGAAGCTTTCGTGCTCTTTCAAGTCATGCTCCTAGGCTCCATCTCTTCAAAAGCTTTCTGCAGAGGGGTGTGAAATGACAGGCGGTCCTGAGACCTCGATCTGGGGACGGGTGCCTCGGGGCATGTCCCTGCCCCCATTCCTATGATCAAAGAAGTCATCTGTCCTTGTCGAGTTCCCAAGAACATGTCACTTTGGAAGTAAGTTTTTTTTTTTAGGTTTTTCGAACCAGGGTTTCTCTGTGTATCCTTGACTGTCCTGGACTCACTTTTGTAGACCAGGCTGGCCTTGAACTCACAGAGGTCCGCCTGCCTCTGCCTCCCGAGTGCTGGGATTAAAGGCATGCGCCACCACGCCCGGCGGAAGTAAGTCTTTTATCTTAAAGTCCAGGCTTTTGCTATTCCAAGTTCCCTATGCTAGTAAATGCTATCACTAATCCCATCACACCTTATGTTGCTAGGATGAACTACATTCTCACCCGGCAGGGTCTTTTATTTTTAAGGATTTGTGGATGTGGAGACTAACTGACTCCATCTTGAAAAAAAGATTCCATTTTGAATTAGGTTTGACTCAGAGCTGACCTCAAGTCCAGGGGTGTTCCCTAGTCATAACCAGACACCTTACTCTGAGAAAGCATCCAGAAAGTCTAAGCAAACTTTCTGCTGGTCAAGCTGACCAATAATGGTATGACAGCAATGAGCCAATTAGGGATAGACAGGTTTGTCTGTCCAAATGTCATCCAATCCTATGCTAGAAATCCTTTTCTTTGTTTAAGCCCCCATGTAAACCCTGTATTTTTGGAGTTTGGGGCTCTCAACTCAAACTGCTGCATCAGTGAGCTTTGAGAGTCCAAGCTCAAGCTTGAATAAACAACCCTCATGCATTTACATTGGAGTTGGCTCCTGGGTGTCCTTTGTGGTCTTGAGAACCAGGCAGAACAGTGGGTATCAAAAGATGATCAGAAACAGGAACTTCTTGAGAGCCAGAAACTGAACTTGATGTATTTCTGAGTTGTGTAATCTTACACAGCTGTTGGAAGAGAACAGCATCTATAGTGTTACATTAGTTACATGTCTCTAAAATACAGCAAATCCTTTAAGCCTAGTTTTAAATGAGTCAGTCAGTGCTAGAAACAACTGGTAACAGTAGTTAATACTAATTCTCTGTGGTATTAATACTACTGTTTTCTAGAAAGCTGTTTGGGGAATTGGGAAGAAATTGCCTTCTGGAATACTAGGTACAAGTTTGTGTTAGTTATTTTCCTGCTTAGGAGAGAAAAGTTTTATTTTGGCTCACTGTTGAAAGGGATGCAGTCCACTGAGGCCATGAAGGCATGGGAGTAGAAGTTTGAGGGGCCTTGGCAGTCATTAAGTAGAGAGGGAGCTGAAAGGATGGATGGGCCATTATACTCCAGGATGCTTACCTCTGCTGAGTACTTCTCCTTCCAAGGTCTTGCCTTCTAGGTGTCCCACAGCTTCCCCAATAGTGCCATGAGCTGAGGACCAAATGTTCACACACACAGCCAATGGGAGGCATTTTACATTCAAACTATCACAGAGTTTGAATCAACAAATTAATGTTAAGTGTTAGGCACTACTGCCAATTTAAACTTTTTATTGTTATTAACCTTGAATGTCAAAGCTCCCTAATTTTCTTTTGATGCTTTAGAAACTATGCTGATATATCATTAGAAATGGCAAAAGGGCTTCCAGTGATCTGAGATCGTGTTGTGGTGTTCTGAGCTAAGGTTGTACTGTTGTGGGGAAAGGAAGTGGTTTACACTTTACCTCGCTACCTGAGTGGCTTTGAGTGGTTCCCTTCTTTTGTTGGGAAAAAGATGCAAATGGATGTGTCAACTTGGTATGTTCTATTAAGAAAATATAGGCACCGCGTGAGGTGGAGCACACCTTTAATCCCAGTACTTGGGAGGCAGAGGCAGGTGGATCTCTGTAAGTTCCAGGCCAGCCTGGTCTACAGAGTGAGTCCACGACAGCCGAGGCTCTATTACACAGAGAAACCCTGTCTTGAAAAACAAAACAAGCCGGGCGGTGGTGGCGCACGCCTTTAATCCCAGCACTTGGGAGGCA
>CAJQZJ010027415.1:4895366-4931824 GCA_907164525.1 Lophiomys imhausi | reverse complement strand
CCAGAAGGCTTTATTGAACCTGGTATCAATATGCACGTCTGGAGTCCCCTTCTCCTTTATGACAAATTTCTGAATTTCTTTGAGTGTCCGAGGAGCATGCTTCTTGAAGCCCACTCCATGGAAGTGCTTGTGAATGTTGATGGTGTTTTCTCTGGTTACCACCTCATTGATGGCAGAATGACCCTTCTTATTCTTGTCACCTTTCTTTGCAGGAGCCATTCTGCTGGGCCCAAGTTGGGAAAGTAGAAGTTTGACTTTTTAAGAGTGCTAGATATGTATTTATGTTGGAACACACATGTGAGCAAGCACACACATGTAAGAATAATCAAAGAGGCCATGAAGTTGGGTGAGAAGAAGGAGATAACATAGGGAGGAAATGGAGAGAAGAGCGAGAATAATGTAATTGTATTATGATAGTAATATCATAATTATGTATTATATTATAGAAGCTGGTTCATGTCTGTCATCTCAGCACTTGGGAGCTTGAGAAGGAGGATTGCCATGAGTTTGAGGCCAGCTTGAACTGCAAGTATAAGAATCTGCCTAAAAAAAAGAAAAGAATGTTTTATAAATAGAGGCATAGGATATAGTTGTGTTGGTTTCTTAGGTCTGTTGTAGCAGTACAGACTGGGCATGCTGGTTTATTCCTGCAATGTCAGCTCTTTGGAGGCTCAGGAAGGAAGAATGTTGCAAAATTGAGGCCGGCCTGGACTATAGAGTGAGACTTTGTCTCATCAACCAGCAACAAACATGTAAAATGAATATTATTATTTTGTGTATATTAGTTAGTAGAGGAAATTATGTCAGCAGTTATTCCTTAACCAGCTATTTTCCAAATAAAAGACACAGACTTTTTAAATTTATGATAACCCTTAAAGCACTATAGTATATAGATGTCAACCGTCTAAGCTGTTTTGTCTGTTTCCCTGTCAAAATCCCCATAATACTTGCATTTGGGCTGCTTCTGCTCCATCAGGCCAGTCCTCAGGGCAAGTTGCTCTTGGCCATGTGTTCGTGATCTGTGCTACCCCATGGCGACTCCTTCCTCCTCCTCCTCCTCCATCTCTCTCTCCCCATCTCCCCTCTCCCCCTCTCCCTCTCTCCCCCACTCCCCCACTCCCCTTCTCCCCCTTTCCCTTTCTCCCCATCTCCCCTTCTCCTGTCCCCGTCTGTGGTCTCCTGAGACCTACCACCCAATTCCAAGTCTCACCTTCCTGTTAATCCCTGCCCAGCTACAGACTGTCAGCAACTTTTATAATCTAATCAGGGATAATTTAAGAGCATTCTTTGTATCACATACATATAGGAGATAGTTTCAGTATTTATAACAATGCCCATGGCAGGGTGGTATCCATATCTCAGGGCACTGAAATCAGTGTCGAAAATACAGTACATGAGACTCTCTTCCACTACAAACGTTCCCTCCAGAATTAATCCCAAAGTTAAAAGAGGTTAAACTGATGGAAACTTAATCTTTTACAGTTTAGGTAAGAGTTCAGAAGTCTAAAGCAATATTTTATTGTAGCCATTCAGTAAAAAAAAAAATCTGTCATTGTATGCTTTTTCCTAGGTTTGCTGGTTGCCCATAATTGTTGATGTTCCTTGGCTTGCATATCTGTGTATATTCTTCTGTCATTGTATCATCTGCACTCTGTATGTCCTTATGTCCAGTGTAACTGTATTAGATTGTGTCTACAAAGACCCTACAAAAACAAATAGTCACATTTTACAAGTTCTGAATGACATGAATCGTGGGAGGTGCATTATTCAACCCATTATCCACAGTGTTGGACACACACACAATGATGGGGCTTTCATTCTAGGATCTTGAGCATGTTGCTGGGGTTTAAATCCAAGGTTTTGTGCATGCTAGGCAGTTGCTTTACCATCAGTCTACCGTCCCTGCCCTCGTGCCATTTTTAAGTGTCCTGTCTGTCAGTCTACCTACCTATCAATCTGTTGCTCTGTCTCACTATGTAGGTCATTCTATCCTGATCAGCCTGCTAATTGCGGGGTGGGATTATATGCTTCTACCCTATGCCCTACTGATGATTTTGTGTATGTACACAAGTAAAAAGTGTGCATATGGAGGCTAGAAGTTAATGTCAGGTGTTTTCGTGGAAACTCCCCTAATTCCTATTCCATGCTTTTGAGACACTGTCTCTTTCTGAACATGGAGCTCATCAGCTGGCTACATGAGCTAGCAAGCAAGCCCAAAGGGATCCTCCTGTCTCTGCCCATGCTACTCCCCCTATTTTTATGAGAGTACTGGAGGTTGATCTTAGGCCTCCTGGGTTTGTGAGCATGTTAACTGAGCCAGCTCCCCAATAGCCTCCCATCCCCAGATGATGCTTTTATTTATTTAATTTTTCAAGTTTTTCAACATTTTTGTGGTATTGGTGCATAAGCAAGTGGTCCACCTCTGAGTTATACATCCAGATATTGGTGGAAGCTTTTAGCAGACCGACCTGAGGTATATATAAATAAGGCATGGAGACTTCTAATATAGTTCAAAACTTAGGCCTTTCACTGGGGTTGGGGAGGCAGTCTCCCAGCTACCATTTAAACCTAACCCAACTGTTCTAGCCTATGACCCACCATGTGTCTACCTCTCTCCCACTCTGTTCCTGTTCCCATCCATCTGTTCCCTTCTGTGTCTCTTATGAATTTCCCTTTATTTGCTTGGCTCTCCCTGCATCACTCTCTGACCAGAAGGTCCACCATTGTACTTCCTGCCCTAGCTATTGGACATCAGATCTATATTACAACCAGTCAGCTGTGAGTTAACACTTAATACATCTCTAGATTGTCTCTAGGCCTAGAGGACTGTTTGATCTTAAAGTATCTGAGCAGGTGTAGAAGGGCAAGTATTTGCAAATATAAAGCCATTGATAGGCCATAGACAATATCAAGATCCTGCCAGCATATAGCTTTCTGCTGGTACAGTATTTAACAATAGAAAATACACAGACACACCTTCACACAATGTAAAGGAAAGTCACTCTAACATCCAGATCCAGAGTAACTTAATTTTTTTTTAAATTGTGTGTGTGTATGTGTGTGTGTGTGAGACAGTGTGCAGGTAGAGGTCAGAGGATAGTGCAGGTAAAGGTTAGGATAATTTTTGGGATTCAATTCTCATTTTCCACCTTGTTTAGGCAGAATCTCTTTTGTTCTGGTTGGTGTGTTATGTATAGGCTTCTGCTCATGCCTGTATTCTCAGTATTTGGGAGGCTGAGGCAGGAGGATTGCTGGGATTTCATGGCTAGCCTGGATTCCATAGTGAGTCTGGATTCTACAACAGTCTGAATGGCAGAATGAGACCCTGTCTCAAAACAAACAAACAAACCTGAAAATAGGATTGGAAAGATGGCTCGGTGCTTAAGAGTGCTTGTTGTACAGTCGTGAGGATCCCAGCATCTGTGTCACAAGCTTCATATCGTTGTCCTTGCACTTGTAACTCCAACACTGTGGGGATAGAGGCAGGAGTATCACTGAGACTTACAGGCTGATAGCCTAGCTGAAAAAAAAAGCACACAAGTTTCCGTTCAGGGAGAGACCCTGCCTCGAAGGAATAAAGCGAAGAGTGATATAGAAGAGGACACCTTATTTTCCCCTCTGATCTTCATACATACATGCACCTGCATACATAAGTGTATTTATGCCAAACATCCATATACAAAATTACTCAAGCAGTTTCTAAAAAAACTAAATAAATGTTTATGGACTCCCATGTTCTATTACGCATATGAAGAAGTCAGAAGGCAACATGTGGACATGTGGGAGTCTGTGCTCTCCTTCTACCTTGTGAGTTCCAGGATCCAAAGTTGTCAAGCGTGGCAACAAGTACCTTTACCTGCTGAGCCATCTTGCCTGTTGTTTGCTGATTTTTTTTTTTTAATAATTTAGTTTGTGTGTATGTTTGTGATGTGTATGTGCATATGGGTCCCCTTAGAGGCCAGAAAAGGATATCAGTTACAGAAGTTGTGAACCATCTGATAGAACTCTGATCCTCTGTCAGAGCAACAAGAACTCTCAACTGCTGAGCCATCTCTCCAAGCTCCTCCATTGATTTTGTTTTGTTTTGTTTTTCGAGACAGGGTTTCTCTGTGTACTCCTGGCTGTCCTAAACTCCCTTTGTACACCAGGCTGACTTAGAACTCACAGAGATCCACCTGCCTCTGCCTCCCAAATGCTGGGATTAAAGGTGTGCGCCACCACGCCTGACAATTACAGACAGCTGTGAACTGCCATGTGGGTGCTGGGATTTGAATGAACCCTGTCCTTTGGAAGAGCAGCCAGTGCTCTTAACCACTGAACCATCTCTCTAGCCCCCCTCCATTGATTTTTTATAGTCACTTTAATTTTTTTTTTTTTTGAGACTAGAGTTTCATGTAGCTCAGACTAGCTTCGAACAGGCTACATAGCCAAGGATGACCTTCAACTTGTGATTCTTTTCCTTCTACTTTTGGAGTTGTGGGATTACAGACATGCATCACCATGTCCAGGTTATGCTGAGCTAGGCACTAAACAAACCCAGGGCTTCATACATGCTGTCTATGTACTCTGCCAACTGAGCTGCATCCTTAGCCATCAGCCTTTCTTCTATTCCATTGCTTTTTTTCTTTTTCATGTGGAATGTTGAACTATTATATTAGTTTAAAAAGAGTCATATGAAGCCGGGCAGTGGTGGCGCACGCCTTTAATCCCAGCACTTGGGAGGCAGAGGCAGGTGGATCTTTGTGAGTTCGAGGCCAGCCTGGTCTACAAAGTGAGTCCAGGACAGCCAGGGCTACACAAAAAAACCCTGTCTAAAAAAACCAAAAAAAAAAAAAAAAAAAAAAAAAAAAGAGTCATATGAAGGAAGCAGTAATGAGAATAAAAGAAAGAAATAAAATTTTAATTGCAAGATTTTCTACCTACTCCCATTTGTCTTATTTTAAGATCTCAAGGAATTTTGCTTCTTTTTTTTTTTTTTAATAGGCTAACAACTCAGCTCTTTATTAAATCAATCAGAAGGTGAGAAACTGTGTTTATGAAACACTGAGACAGATGATGTTTCATAAAAATAACAGTACCAAAGTCTGACCTGTACTCAACTCTCCACAGAAATCAGCATTTGAATAATAAAAAGACAACCGGAATTTTGCTTGATTGCTTCTACGTTTATTGAATTTTATTTCATTTTTTGGTCATAGATCTGTGGCAAATATACATTTGGATATTGAAGAATAGGTAATAAACTATAGAATGAGAGTTTCTGAGATTCCTTTGTATCAGATGCTAACATCATACCATATAGAGTTGAAGCTCTTACAGCACATCTCATTTCTTTTACGTCTGAGCTGACTACTAATGACTTTATGGGGTGTATTTTATCAGAATGAAAAGACGCTTAGAGGCACTTGAATTTCGAG
This sequence comes from Lophiomys imhausi, assembly GCA_907164525.1. NCBI lineage: Eukaryota > Metazoa > Chordata > Mammalia > Rodentia > Muridae > Lophiomys > Lophiomys imhausi. The sequence goes on along the minus strand of CAJQZJ010027415.1, from coordinate 4,926,407 downwards.
ACAGGTTGGAAGCAAAATATAAAGAAAGTTGTCAAGAGTGACTCTAGAATTTTTAGCCTGAACATCTAGAGTTTGAATTACAACTCACTAGGTGAGAGTACTTGGAGAGTAGAGGTCTGTAGAGAAAGTCAGGAGTTTAGTTTGGGGTATCTTCAGTAGGGGTGTCTTTTAGATAACCAAGTGAAGTATTTTAGGTTTTAGCAGTAAGATCTGGGCTTGAGATTTAGTTTATTGAGTCATGTTGCTATATAGTTGCAGTATAAAGCTCTTAACGCAAATATAGAGAGAACAGTAATTGAGCCAGTATAAGCCAGCATTAGGAGCAAAGAGAAAAAAGACACTTAAAAAATTATTTTATTTTATGTATATGGATGTTTTGTCTGCATGTATGTCTGTGTACACATGTGTACCTGGTGCCTGAAGAGCTAAAAAGAGAGCATTGGATCTCCTGGAACTGCAAATACAGATTGTTGTAAACCCCAGGGTGGGTGCTGGGAACTGAACTGGGGTCCTCAGTAAGAGCAGCAAGTGTTCTAAGCACAGAACCATCTCTTCAGCCCCAAGAAAATAAATCTTTTAATAGACTAAGAAGAAATAATCAGAAGATCATAAACCTAGAAAACGTATCTTGGGAACTCAGGGGAAGAGTGTTGTTTATACTAGAGGAGGAAGTTTAAATTTTGCTGATAATAGAATAATTACTAAAATTGAAAATTGTGTTTAGCAGTATGAAGGCCATTGATTATTATGGCCTTTAGTTGGAAAGTGTAGGACTGTAATGGCCCAGGATTACAAAGTAAGGGTCGAGGAGAGCTTCAGTGCTGGATACCTCAGATGAGGACAGCAAGAATTGGCTCCCTTCCCTCTCCCACCATCTTCCCTAGTAAGAATTTATTACCCTGAGAGTTGTCAGGCTCTTCACTCCTTGTTTGACCTTATAAGGTTTTTCTCTCAAGACTCTACAGCCCCTGAGTATGCAGATGAAGTATCTTCCAACACCCTTGGCCTGGCCAGTTGTACACAGCCACACAAACCTTGCCCCAGAGACCCTGGGCACCTCCCCAGGGACAGAAATACCCCTTCTCCTCCCAGTTAGATGAGCGTCTCACTGAAGATGTCTCCCGAGAAGGCGGTTTCTTGAGCACCTGCCCGCCCTGGCTAAGCTTCACTCCCTCTTGTCCCGCTCCATGCCCAAGAAGACTGGACACCGTGAGGGGAGAAGTGGAAACGGGGCAGCAACTGGTGCCCAACAGGCCAGACTATCTTTTTCCATATTTTTAAATGGAAATTTTGATGCTAATAGTGTCTCATTTGTCCTGTTTTCAGGTTTGCTGTCTTACTGATGGTATGTCTGATAGTGGATCACAGCTTGATCCAGTGGGTAGCCTGACCATGAAATCACAACTTCAGATCATTGGTAAGTCTTAAAAAGGTACATACCTTATATATCTGCCTCCCTATTAAAAAAGTAATGATGGTAACTGGAGAGGTGGCTCAGTGGTTAAGAGGACTTGTGCTCTTCTAGACCTTGGTTCAATGTCCAGTACCCATGTTGCAGATGGGGCTCACATCTCCAACTCTAGACAGCCCAGTGACCTCTTCTGGCCTTTGAGGACACCTGCACTCATTTGGCATTCATTTATACACACACATACATCTGAATTTTTTTTTTTTTTTTTGGTTTTTCGAGACAGGGTTTCTCTGTGTATCCTTGGCTGTCCTGGACTCGCTTTGTAGACCAGGCTGGCCTCGAACTCACAGAGATCCGCCTGCCTCTGCCTCCCAAGTGCTGGGATTAAAGGCGTGCGCCACCACCGCCCGGCAACATCTGAATTTTTTAAAAATCTAAAATTTTCTTTAAAATCTTGTGAGAACAAAATGTTTAGTGGTCTATTACATCTTAGGCATCAAATACTGATTTGGTTCATGAACAGAATGTTAAGGTATATGAAAATAATTTTTACTTTAAGACATTTTATAGATTCATTCTCCTCCATTAACAAGTATCTGGGCAGTTACTGTTGGTTATTAATAGTTTTATTGAATTAGAGACAGAATTGAACTATTATCACCACAACCAATTATTTATTTACTTTTTTGAAATTTTAATTTTGAGAATTTCATACATGAATACTACATTTACATTATTTCTACCCCTCTCTCTAACTCCTTTGTTCCTCCCTACTCCTCAAATTTATAACCTCATCTTTCTTGTTATTATTGTTACACACACACACACACACACACACACACACACATACACATACACACACACACATACACACACACATACACACATATACACACACATACACACACACATACACATAAACACACACACACATACACACACACACACATACACACACATACACACATACACACACACATACACACACACATACACATACACACACATACACACACATACACACACACACATACACACACACATACACACACATACACACATACACACATACACACACATACACACACACATACACACACACATACACACACACACACACGCCACCCTACTGAATCCATTTAATGGGGTTTTTATGTATGGGGCGTGTGTGTGTGTGTGTGTGTGGTCTCTGTGGCCACCTATTGGGTGCTTGTCCCTGAAAAAGACTAATTCTCTCTCTCTTAGTAGTCATTAACTCTTATTCATCTTCTAGGAGTGGGTCTTAAGAGATTTTCCCTGAACTATGGTGGCATCACCTGACATCATTGTGCAGGTCTTGCTTAGGTGACTATATTGTTAAGATTTCATGGGTACAACTTCCCTATCATATATAAAAGACACTGTCTTGCAGCTGAAGACTAGGTCTTCTGGCTTTTCAAATCTCTCTACTTCCTCTTCTGCAATGTTCCCCAAGTCTTAGGTGTAGAGGTTGTGTCGTAGATGTAGCAATTGGGGTTGGGGACCCTATGGTTAATTATTCTTTGAATTTTGATCAGTTGGGGTTTTCTATGATGATCTCTATCTGCTGCAAAAAGAAATTACTTTGATGAAGGGTGAAAAATACACTTAGCTGTGGATATAAGGATTAGTAAGTACTTGGAATGCAGTAAGGAATTACACTGGTTTAGAAAATCAGCAGTAGTAGGTTTTCCTCTAGAGTTCGTGACTTCACCAACTACAGGTAGTTGGCTAGGTCTGTTGTAGTAGGCATAAATTCTCTCTAGTTGAGTAGGCCTCAAGTTTAATTAAACAGCTGCTAGATATCCCTAAGATAAATATGTCACTATTGTACCCTTGTGGGTATCTTGCTGTGCTGGTCATTGTTATGGTTTATAGGCTTTACATCTGGGTAAAACAATGATTGCTTTTCTTCCCTAATAGCTTGCTTAGCACCTTTGGATTCTATGAGAGCTAGTCCACAGGGAAGAGGTTTCTAGGTCAGTTCTAGCTTGATTCTTCCAAATCCTATGTCTAAAGTGTGTGGTGTCTTTACAATAGAGTCTTATCTTCAAGTTCTGGGAGGCAAGTTAGAGCAATGGCAATAGCCTATATTGTTTTGGGAAGTTCTTTGACTCTCCTGACCAACAGCTCAAAGGGAGGTTTTCCATGTCTGGCATTGGGGTTTTTGTTAGTTGTCTGTTGCTTTTAGGGGGGAGTATTATCAACCCCAGGTGGCATAATGTAATAAAAATATGTATATTTGTGTATACATACATTTATATACATTATGTATATATAAGCTATATATAAATGCTTAGTTATATATATTATATACATAAAATGTTTCCCTATGACTTTTTTCAAATCTCGTTAGTGTTATTTATCTCTCCTGCTTTCTCTGAATTGCCTTCCCTTTCCCTAGTTAAAGTGTGTTGCCCCCCTTTTTCCTCATTCATAATACCCATGTCCTACTGTCCCCCTCTTTAGAGCTAGCTCTTCCTCCCACTCCACCCCCATGATCTCTATTTACTTTTTTGGTTTCTTCAGTTATACCAGTTATATACTCACATCTAAAGATTCAGAGCTGGGATCCACAAGTAAGAAAGGACATGCAGCTGTTGTCTTTCTGGGAGATATTATGGGGTCCATTTAAACCCAACATAACTAAAACACTAGGTCAGTACAGATGACAAGAATTTATTGTAATCAAGCCACTACTGATCGATCAGGGCCACAGAACAGACTCGAGAGCTGAACTGTGACCTTGAAGGGATGTTGTACAGCATATTTAAAGAATAAAACCCTAAAGGGAGGGGGAACGAGGTGGCTGTAGCATTGTCCAATCATATTTTGACATAAGGGGTTCAGCAAGGGAGTTTCCATCAGTCAGGGTAGGAGTAGGTTCCTGGATCTGGAAACATGAACTTAGTTTGATCCTGTCAGCAAGATGGAGAAGTTGTGCTTGAGGTAGCTGGACTCAGACAACTGTCTCCTTCCAAGTTGTCCCTGAGATGACTGTAGGATGTTTCCTTACAACAGAAGCTGTTCAGCTATTGGGAAGTGCCAGGATCCCCTGGTGCCTGGGTCTTTGAATTTAGTTTCTCCCTATGGTTAAATGGAGTCTGAAAACAAAATGGTAGTACTTAGAGTAAGTTTCTTTTTCTCATTCCTAACAACCTCACTCAGGATGATGGTTTTTAGTTCTGTGCATTTACCTGCAAATTGCGTGATTTTGCTTTTCTATACAATAAATGGAATTCTGTTGTATAAATGTACAGCATTTTCATTATCTGCTAGTTATTTGAACATTTAGATTGTTTTCATTTTCTTGCTATTATGAATAGAGTAGCTGGAAAATAGCTGAGCATGTATCTGGAAAGTAGAATGTCAGACTTCTTTGGGCATATAGGAATAATATAACTGGGTCATATGGTATATCTACTTTTTAATTTTTTTTTGAGAATTCTCTACACTGACTTTCATGTTGGTGGCACCAATTTATGGTTCCACCAGCAGTGAATGAAGATCCCTCTTTATGTATATATATATATAAATAATACATATGTGTGTAATACATGATAGCATCTGAGAGTTCTTGGGGGGCTTCCTTCAGGTTTTTTGGGTTTTTCTTTTTTTTTTTTTTTTTTTAAAGATTATTTATTTATTGTGTATACATTGTTCTGCCTGCATGTACGCATTCACTCCAGAAGAGGGCACCAGATCTCATTGTAGATGGCTGTGAGCCACCATGTGGTTGCTGGGAATTGAACTCAGGACCTTTGGAAGAACAGCCAGTGTTCTTAACCTCTGAGCCATCTCTCCAGCCCCCGGGTTTTTCTTTTTTTAACTGGTGTTTCTTTATCAACAATTCTCAGTGAAAGGTACTATTTCTTTGTCAGTGCCAGATTTGTAATTATTTCCTTCTTCTTCAAGTTAGACTGACTTAAATAGGACAGACTTCTGCCTTTGGGGGCCAAAGAGAGAGTTCAGTGTTGAAACCTTTGACTGGTCTGGATCTGTCTTGTCCTCACAGGTTACATCAGTAATTTATATTCCTTACATTTTAAAAAATGAAGTTAATGTTTTTAACATTCTTTTTTAAAAATGTTACTATTGATTTATTTTTTTAAGTAAAATAATGATGAAAGGAAGAAGTCTAAGCAAAAAAACAAAAACAAAAAAACCCAGAATAACATCCCCCCCCCAGACAGTTTCTCTGTGTATCAGATGCCTTGGCTGTCCTGGACTCACTGTGTAGACCAGGCTGGCCACAGACTCAGAGATCTGCCTGCTTCTGCCTCCAGAGCGCTGGGATTAAAGGCGTTTACCACCATGCGGGCAAAACATAACAACTTCTTTTTTTTTTGTTTGGTTTTTGAAGACAGGGTTTCTCTGTATATCCTTGGGTGTCCTGGACTCACTCTGTAGACCAGGTTGGCCTTGAACTCACAGAGATCCACCTGCCTCTGCCTCTAAAGTGCTGGGATTAAAGGTGTGCGCCACCATGCCAGGCCATTACAGACAGCTGTGAACTGCCATGGTGCCGGGATTTGAACCCAGGTCCTTTGGAAGAACACCCAGTGCTCTTGACAATGGGCTGAGCCACCTCTCCAGCCCAAAACATAACTTCTTGATGGTAACACAAAGAGTTATTCCCTAGCCATTTTAATCTTTTGTCTAAAAGTTCTGAGGATATTCAAACACAGGACTTAAATAGTGAATGAATGGGGGCTGAAGAGATGGCTCAGCGGTTAAGAGCACTGCCTGCTCTTCCAAAGGACCCAGGATTTCCCAGCACCCACATGGCAGTTCACAGCTGTCTGTAATTGCTGGGCGTGGTGGCACACGCCTTTAATCCCAGCACTTGGGAGGCAGAAGCAGGTGGATCTCTGTGAGTTCAAGGCCAGCCTGGTCTACAAAGTGACTCCAGGACAGTTAAGGTTACACAGAGAAACCATGTCTCCAAAACAAAACAAAACAAAAAAACCTTAAAAAAAAAGGTGAATGAACGAACGAACAAACAAATAAATAAGGGAGTGGGAATATGGCTTAGTGGTACAAGTGCTTGCTATGCAAATATGGGGGCTCTGGAGTTCCTCTTCAGAAATCCCAACTCAATGCTGGCCTGCCTGTGATTCAACCCTTGAAAGTTGAAGAAGGGATCCCTAGAGCAGGCTGGTTAGCAAGAGCAGCCAGTGAGCAGTGGATTTGAGAGTCTTTCCTATAGTAAGAAATTTAAAGGGCTGTTGCCTTTTCTATTCTGGCTAGCTCTAGCTAGCTCTGGCACAGAAATCAGCATCTGAATATGTAGTACGCAAGACCCTCCTCCAACATCTTCTTTCAATGAATAAAGTAGATGATCAAGAATCACTCCCACCATCAACCTTGAGCTTTCAAATGCATTCATACACATATTCACATGCATATTCACCCATATATATGCATCCATGCCCATGCAGAACCCATGCATATACACATGTATACACCACCATGGACACATGCACACACCACACACACACATGAAAAATGAAATGGATTGGGCGAGTGATGAATTAGTGTATAAATGCACTTGCCACAAAGCCTGGTGACCTGAGTGCCATCTCTGGAAGTGACATGGTGGGAGGGGAGAGCTATCCCCCTCAGGCTGTCTCTGACCCTCCCACTTTCACCATGGCACAAGCACTCCTTCCCATGAATAAAATAAATATAATATAAAGTGTAAAAAAGTATGTATAATATATATAAAAGTATATATACATATACATACACATATACACATACACATACATGTGGGTTTTAAATCCTTGGGGTTTTTCAAGACAGGGTTTCTCTGTGTAGCCCTGGCTGTCTGCCTGCCTCTGCCTTCTGAGTGCTGGGATTAAAGGCGTGCATATATCACCACGGCCTGCAAATCCTGTTGTCTTAGTTAGAGGTTCTGTCACAACTCTTATAAAGGAAAACATTTAATTGGGGCTGGCTTACAGATTCAGAGGTGTAGTCCATTATTGTCATGACAGGGAACATGGTGGCATGAAGACAGACATGATGCTAGTGGCAGGCAGCAGAAAGAGAGTGACACTGGGCCCGGTTTGGGTTTCAGAAACCTCAAAGCCTACCCAGTGACACCCTTCCTCCAACAAGGCCACACCTACTCCCAACAGGGCCACACCTCCTAGTTGTACCACGCAGTATGTAATGGGGGCTGTTTTCATTCAAACCACCACACCTACTCATTTCAAAGTAATGATGAAGCTACAGTTTAAAGAGCATGTAGCACCAAAAGGACAGTTACTCCGCAGCTGATGTGAATGCTATCATGTAAGCATAGAACTACCTGATATGTGGGCCCGGCTTTGTGCTTGCTCGGTTCCTAGACATAAGTCTGTTAATTGCTTGGGGAGCTGTGCTATGAACTCATTTGGCCAGGCATGGAGGTCATGATCCTGGCACTCACTATAGGGCGGAGTCTCTTTATAGTTATCTGAGTGTCTGATGTGTGGAAGTTCTGTATGTATGTACTAAGATAGGAAAAAATGTAAGAAATGTAAATCTCATAAATAAAATTGGGGGAGAGATGGCACAGCCATTTAAAGGCTAGGCTTACACCAAACATAAATAAACCAAATTAATAAATATTTTAGGGAACAGCTGCTTCTAAATAAAATTAACTGGATTAATCTTGAACAAAATGTCATTGATCAAGGAGTAAGCTAGTGTTTCAAATATTAAATTGTTTTCTCTTTTCTTTTACAGTCATCTCAGCCAAACTGAAAGAAAATAAAAAAAATTGGTTTGGACCAAGTCCTTATGTAGAAGTCACAGTAGATGGGCAGTCAAAGAAGACAGAAAAATGTAACAATACAAACAGTCCCAAGTGGAAGCAACCCCTTACAGTGTAAGTTCCTACAGTGTGGTGCTTACCAGTGTCTGAGCAGAGGTACAGCTCTGATGAGCTTCTTTCTTTCTGCTCCTTTTTCTTTTACCTGCCCCACCTGCTCCTAGGACTCTTTCCTCTTGTTTCCTTTTTGTTTTTCTTTAGATTGTTTCCTCTCTGCTCTTCTGGTCTGTCTTCATCTTCTACAGTTTAGTTGGTGATATAGAAAGAGCTTTTTGTAATAGCTCTTCCTTTTAATTTTAATTTTTAATTTAAAAAATATTCATATATAAATATTATACTTACTTATATATAAATAAATTTTTATATATATTCGTGTTATAGTAGCCTTTAAAAAAGATTTACTTTTATGTGCCTGTATAAATGACTATGCACCAAATGTGCACAGTAAGTGCCCTTGGAGGACAAGCGGGTGTCAGATCCCTTGGAACTGGAGTAACAAATGTTTGTTAGTCACCATGTTCATGCTGGGGACAGAATCCAATTCCTCTGAAAAAAGCAAGTAAGTGCTCTTAACCCATGAGCCATCTTTCTAGACCTCATAGCCCTTTTCTTAAACTGAGGCTGAGTCAGGTTGAGAGTAACTCACTTTTTAAAACTTTTTTGTTTTGTTGGTTTGAGACAGTAGCTCAGACAGGGCTTGAATTCTCCATCCCATGCCTCCTGGGTATGGGTACTATTGTTTGCCTACATGACTAGCAGTTAATTTTTTTTTTCTTTTTCCTTTTTGAGACAAGGTTTCTTCGTGTAGCCCTGGCTGCCCTGGAACTTACTCTGTAGACCACTCTGGTCTCGAATGCGGAGATCCATCAGTCTCTGCCTGCTAACTGATTAAAAGTATTCGCTATCACCTCCTAGCAATTCTTTTTATTTTTTATTTTTAAATAGGGTTTTGTGTGTATGTGTATGTATGTTGGGTGTGGTGGTGCATGCATACAATCCAAGCCCTCCTCAGGCTGAGCTAGAGGATTACAAGTATTAGGTGTACCTGGACAACCACGTTGCTGTTTAAACGTTTTTGTTTAAAGAAATAGTTTAGTATTTTTAAAACTATAAAATATAAACCAACATTCAATTTTATTATATTTTTAAAATGTTATATGAAAAAAGTTTTACTGAAAAGTTGTACCATATATTTTATTCTATAACATTGTTTTCATTTTTATTTTTAAAATATTTTATTTTTATCTTTATTTATATGTGTGTGTGTGTGTGTGTGCATCTGTGTGTACACATGAGTGAGTGTAGGTGCCCTCAAAGGCCAAGAGAGCCACATGTTCCCTGGAGCTGGTCTATTGTAATTTGTTCAAATTCATGTATTATTATTTTGTGTGGTTTAGGAGGGGTGCATGCTGTGGTGGTCAGGAGGTTAGGGGACAACTTTGTGGAATCTGTTTTCTCATACTTCTATGTGGATTCCCGGGACTGAACTCAGGTCACTAGATTTGTTCTACAAGCACTTTACACTCTTTGCCATCTTGCCAGCCCTTATGTCTCTGCTTTTATATTTAATACTGACACCATGGTTACACTTCTGTATTATATATTAGAGTGTATACACATCTAATATCCTTTATGTAGCTGTACAATTTCTTTCCTATAATGGTTGTTTTCTGAGCTGGAGAAATGGCTCAGCGGTTAAGAGCACTGCCTGCTCTTCCAAAGGACCTGAGTTCAAATCCCAGCACCCACATGGCAGTTCACAGCTGTCTGTAATCACTGGGTGTGGTGGCACATGCCTTTAATCCCAGCACTTGGAAGGCAGAGGCAGGTGGATCTCTTGAGTTTAAGGCCAATCTGGTCTACAAAGTGAGTCTAGGACAGCCAGTACTGTTACACAGAGAAACCATGTCTCGAAAAACCAAAAAAAAAAAAAGTTGTTTTCTAATATCTGCTAATATTAAGATACTAGACTTAAAAATATATCCACATGCATGTATCCTGATATATATATATATATATGTTACAGTATATAATACAGGCAAATTAGTTTTATTACCTGATATTTGCAACTCTTGATTTTTTTTCATGTAAAGAAATAATCAAATGACTAGGAAAAAAGGGGTTCTTTGAAATGCCAAAATGAGAAGCTAAGCTGTTCTTTCAAATAACAAACTTATTTGATTATATTTATTCCTAGTAAATGTCAAAACAAATTGATATGCCTATAATGTGAATGTTTGAAGTTCTAGGAGCATTTTGATGTGTTTAATCATAATTTTAAGAAAATGAGTGAAATTTAAAAATTGCGTGCATATAATCCTGGCTTGTGGGAGGCAGAGTGGGAGAACTGCCTCAGATTTCAGGCCAGCCTGGTCTCCATAGTGAACTCTAGGCTATCCAGGTCTGTGTAAGTAGGACTCTGTCTCAAAAGACAGAAGAGATAAAAATAAAATTGAATTAATAAAAATTTACTGAATATCATTTTAAGACTTTAGCAGAATTGTCCTAATCTCCTAATTTCTGTTGCCTTGGGAACACCATTATAGACCACATTTTTTATTGTGTGTGTGTTTTTTTTTTTTTTTTTTTGCCACGTGTGAGGTATGTGCTTCTGTTTTGAGACAGGGTCTCACTGTGTTGTCCAGGCTTACACATCTATATGTGATGGCCATCCTGGTGACTTTGCCTCGGACATTGTGTAACATGGTGTATGTGATATGGTTTTCAAAATGAGTGATGGCCTGGGGGACTTTTGATACGTAATATAGACTTTAGTTCAAACTTCAGCTAGTTTACTAGCTTATGACCTTGGCAGTTTTGCGCACTCTCTTTGAGGGGCATCATTTTTAGTGTTAATTCCTATCTGATATGCTTACTGTGAGGATTAATGAAATTACCTCCCGGTCAGTGAAATGTATCACATAAGTAAGGGTTTCATTTGTAAAGTCACTATTTCAAAAAGTGTGTTTTAAAATTGACACAAAAATTATGTATCTTTGTGGAGCATATTGTGTTGTTTCAGTAAATCCACTCCTGTAACAATTTGTTGCTTTATAAGCAACTTTATTTTGTTTCCTGTGTGTGTGTGATGTTCTTACAGTCCAATTGTATTCAAAGACAGTTTTCATGGTATTTGAGAGCATAGAGAACCTGGTTGAATAGTAAACTTTTATGAGGCATCATGAGGGACTGGCCACATAGCTCAGTGGTGAAGGTGCTCGCTGCCAGTACTGACGCCTGCATTAAGTCCTTGACCTCTGCATCCAACTAAACCAATAAGGAAAATTTGTTTTAAATAAGAGAAAGAGGTTCAATAAAAATATTTTAGACATTAGAGCTTGATTGTAACTTATTAAGGCTCTCATTGTGATATTTAATGAGAATAATATTTCCTCTTTTATTACTTTTAGTATCGTTACCCCTACAAGTAAATTATGTTTTCGTGTGTGGAGTCACCAGACCCTGAAATCTGATGTTTTGTTGGGAACTGCTGGATTAGATATTTATGAAACATTAAAGTCAAACAATATGAAACGTAAGTATGTAAAAGTAATATAAAATGTACTTTGCTGTTTTTTGGGAAGAAATTCTTATGTTAAACATGTGGAACAGTTCACATCGTTAATTGTCCTTAAATTTAAATGGTTAGTGAGCTGGTGGTGATGATACTGGTCGTAGCCCTGGGGAGCAGAGGCAGATGGATCTCTAGGACTTCAAAGCCAGATTGGTCTATATATTGAGTTCCAGGCCAGCCAGGGCTACTTACTGAGATCAAAAATAGATCAAAGAAAAATAAAACAACTACAACAAATATTTATGTGACTATAAGAAGTGGCAGAAAAATCCTAAAACTGTTTAAAGCATTCTGATTAACCTTGGTTTGGTCATTCATCATGGATATACTATCTTAGTAAATATTAGTTCTTTTTAGTAAATATTTATAAATTAATACATAGTTATAAAATATTAAAAGATTTAAAGCAGAGGTGAAGGAAAAATACTTCAGAGAGGCAAAGAGGCAAATGTGTTAGGGCTAAAGGCATAGACAGATTTCTCTGTGTTTATTTCTAATGCTTAATTTTGAAGTTTCCTTATTTTAGGTGGTTGTGGTTTTATTTTCATTTATAAAATCATAACTCATTTTAGTTATTTAGCATATCATATTTTAAGTGTGAATTATTTTTCTAGCCCTTGACATAATTTTTTGTTGTTGTTTTTTGTATTTTTGAGACAGGGTTTCTCTGTGTAGCCCTGGCTGTTGTGGACTCACTCTGTAGACCAGGCTGGCCTTGAACTCAGAGATCCGCCTGCCTCTGCCTCCCGAGTGCTGGGATTAAAGGCATGTGCCACCATGCCCAGCCCTTTGACATACTTTTAAGAACTTTTTTCCTTCTTTAGGTCTTAAAAATGCATAATCCATTTTTTTTTTTTTTTTTTGGTTTTTTCGAGACAGGGTTTCTCTGAATATCTCTGGCTGTCCTGGACTCGCTTTGTAGACCAGGCTGGCCTCGAACTCACAAAGATCCGCCTGCCTCTACCTCCCAAGTGCTGGGATTAAAGGCGTGCGCTACCACCGCCCGGCAACATAATCCATTCTTAAATTATGTTTTCATTCAATATAACCCAAGCTTATGTTGCTAAATAATCTTTGTTTTCATGCTGGTTTGATTTATACTGTGATCTTACAAGGGTGAAATGAATGTAATAAATGATTCAGATAGTTAATATTTTATTATTATATCAAATGCTTATTATATATATTGGTGAAGTTTATTCTTTCTTTAATAGCAGTGTTCTGGTCTCAAAGCCCCTCAAACCTTTGTCTGGTAGAATAGTGTACATGTAATTGAGAGAGCGATGCTTCTCACAAACCTTTGTCTAGTAGAATAGCGTACATAAAATTGAGAGAGCCATCTTTTTCATATGATTTTTTGTTCTTTCTCAGTTGAAGACGTGGTTGTGACTCTGCAGCTTGTAGGTGACAAAGAGCCAGCAGAGACAACGGGAGACCTGTCAGTTTGTCTCGATGGGCTGCAAGTAGAAGCTGATGTTGTTACTAATGGCGAAACTTCATGCTCAGAAAGTAAGTGATTGCTTTTCCCTCCTTTTTTGAAAACATACTACACCGTGTAGAGCAGGATGCTTGTTCTCCTCCCCTCCTTTCTCACGTGTGTGAGTGGTGGTGCTAGTGCACTCACTGTGCACACCTCACTGAATCCCAAACATTGGCATGTCTCCTCAATCATTTGTCTCCTTTAAAAAAAAAGATTAGTAGCCGGGCGTTGGTGGCGCACGCCTTTAATCCCAGCACTTGGGAGGCAGAGGTAGGCGGATCTCTGTGAGTTCGAGGCCAGCCTGGTCTACAAAGTGAGTCTAGGACAGCTAGAGCTGTTATACAGAGAAACCCTGTCTCGAAAAACCAAAAAAAAAAAAAAAAAAAAGAAGATTAGTTTATTTTTAATGAATATTATAAAAATTATTAAATAAGTGTACATGTGTGTCTGTGAATATAAGTCACGTGTGTGGTTTCCCCTGGACAATCCCATGGATCTAAAATTACAGGTGGTTGTGAACTGCCCGATGTGGACACTGGGAATCTAACTCTGATCCTCACAAGAGCCATGTGTTCTTAACCACCACGCCCTCTCTCTAGCCCACTCTGCTGTGTTTTTTTGAGACAGGATTTCTCATGATCCTCTAGTTTGTCTAGGCTGTCTATCAAGAGAGCCCCAGTGTCCACCTGTGTCCACCCTTCTGCTCAGTGCTGGGATTGTAGGCATGTGCTGCCTCACCAGGTTTCTGCATGAATGCCAGGGATCTCAATGCAGGTCTTACCCTTTATCCACTTAGCATCTCCCCAGTACTAGGCTGGTCATGAACTCCCATCTTCTTACCTCAGCCTCCCAAGTGCTGGGGTTACAGGCAGACATAGGCCAACATGTGCAGTTCAGTTATTACTTTGTGGTTAAGGTCTCTTATGATTCTTCTGGCAAAAATAGCTAGTGTAGTATTTGTAATTATTGTTATTGCTGTTCTTTTTTTCAGAAAAAAATGTTTTCTTTTTAAAAAGGTACTGGTCTAGGAATATATCTTAATAGGACAGTGCTTACCTAGCATGTGTGAGACCCTAAATTCAATTGCGAGTATCAAAATAAATAATAAAAAAGACACTGATCGCATTAAATATTTTTTGTTTAAAAAGATATTTGCAGTGTTTTTATAAATTTGAAAAATTCTGCAAGTTAAAAAGGTGGATGAATAAAGGTTGAATCACAGTTGGCCTGTGACTACTGAACTGATTGATAAAGTATATCCTGAGTGCTATTCATACATCTAATACAGTGTCTTCGACGCTTCACCCCCTCCAGTGCCAATGGTGGACCTAAGTACCATCTATAGCAATGTCTGGTTGAGTTTAATGGCTTCAGGTCCTTGGTAGTTGTATACAGTCAATGCAAGCTGAATGAAATCTATTGGCCACTTCTACTCCTTCTGTGAGCCACACTTTTACAGGGATATCTTTTGTGACATTACAGTAAAAAGCCTGATTCATTATCTGTGTGCTGGTACATTTTACAGTTTATAGGATAGACTGGTTTGTATTAAGAGGTATTATCCACAATAAAGAAGTTTCTAGTAACACTTGACTATCTGATAGTGTTTTCAGTAAAATTTCTTTAAAGTATATTCTTTTGTTTTTGTTTTTTGAGACAAGGTTTCTCTATGTAACCCTGCCTGTCCTGGACTCATTCTGTACACACACAATGGCCTTGAACTCAGAGATCCACCTGCCTCTGGCTCCCAAGTGCTGGGATTCAAGGGGTGAGCCACCATGCCCAACTCATAGGCATTTCTTAATCCAGGAAATCGACACTGAAAATTAACCACTACATCATACAAATTGTAGCTGGATTATGGGAGTGTGTGTCATGTGTATACATACATCTGTGCACTGTGTCCGGCTGTGCACACACAGCTAGAGGACACTAGCGATTGTCCTTTATCATTCTTCTTGTTCCTTTGAGGCAACGCCTCTACTGAGGATTGCCTTGCCCTCTGATCCTCTGCCTTCTCCCGAGTGCAGGGATTAAGGAGCATGTGCCTCCATGCTCCATCCATGTGCCGGGATTTTACACTTCCTCCCAGGGCTACTGACATTCAGGCAAGCATTCTGAGCTCCACTCCCAGGCCTTACCTTCAATTTTTTGGGACAGGTCCCCCCTAGATATCCTTCGAATTCAGCACCCTGTCTCTGATTCTCAAGTGCTGGGATTACAGTCATGTGCTACCATGCCCAGTACATTAATTTTCTCTTAATCATGGTTTTCCTCTATATTTTCCACTTAATAATTCTATCTGAAACCTTTAGGGGATATAAATGAGTATTTTAAAATTTTTTGGTGTTTTGAGAGGCTTAATATATAATGCTGGCTGTCCTGGTGCTCTCTTATGTAGACTTTACCAGGCTGGCCTCAAGTTTTCAGCAGTTTTCTTGAGTCTGTCTCAGTGCTGAGAGCTAAAATTACAGGCATGTACCACCATGTTGACTTAGAAATTATTTTCTCTTTCCCTCATTGTGGCTCATTTTTAGTTTATTTTATGTTCTTTGACTGTAAATTTCCATTTTATCTTAGTCTGTCAGGATTTTAGAAGGCCTAATTTGGGAAAATTAAATCTTTGATTTGGAGAAAATGTCTTTTGCATTAGCTATTGCCAGAGTTTGCTGCAACCAAAAACCATTTTATCTAATAACTTTCTGGGCCCCCTAGCCTAATGTGCAGTGTTTGATTCAGTACTCCCCACCTTGTTGTTGGCCTGAGACTCAATCCACCTCAGAGCTAGTGACTGCCACAAGATAAGTGTTGTCAAAGTGGATTCTGCTTCGATTCTGATGTGGCAAATCAGGTGTTCATTTGTTTTTGAGATTGCTAGACAGCCAAGGGATATGAAGTGTGTTAAATTGTTTTAGAAACTAGTTATTTTATAGTGGGAGGGCTCTTTTAATTTAGCTCACTGAGGTGAAATCTTTGTTTTTGATCTTCCAGAGTTTCCTGTGGGTAAAACATGTACATTTAGAATTTTGTAAGTTTTTCTTGTCGCTGCCCATCTCTGAATGACTCTCATTTATTCATTTGTATGTGTGTATTTGTGTGTGTGAACACACATGCCTGCACATGATTGTGTGTGTATGATATATGTATGTATGAGGTGCCCATGTGCTACAGTGCATGTGAAAAGGCCAGAAGACAATTTCTGGAGTTGTTTTTCACCTTCTATGTAGGTGATGCAGGGTCTCTTATTTTTGGCTGCTGTGTTGAACACTCCAGGCAGCTGGCCTGAGAGATCCAGGCACTTCTGCCCACTCCCATCTTGCTCTAGGAGTAGTGAATTATGGATGTATACCGCTGTCTTGACTTTTCATGCAGGTTCCAGACCCTGAACTCAGGCTGTGAGGCATGCTGGGCAAGTGCTTTTACCTGCTGAGCTACTTCTGCCTCACCAGTGGCTTTTTTTCTTATAGGAGAAATGGAATAGTGACTTAATTTAGTAGTAAATGCTACATTTTGGGGGTATAGTTTTCTCACTGCACTTATGCCCCATATATCAATCATTTAAAGAAAATATAATACACTTAAAAAGAATTGTTTGATTTTTATTTTGAGACAGTTTCACACTGGAGCTCAGACTGACTTGTATTATGTGTTCCCAGACAGACCTTGAATTCATGGCAGTTTCTTGGTGAGATAACTGGTATAAACTATTATACCTGGTGTGTCTTAGTTAGGGTTTCCATCTATCTGAAAAGACACTGTGACCACAGCAACCTTTATAAGGAAACATTTAATGGGGGCTGACTTACAGGTTCAGAGGTTCAGTCCATCATTATCATGTCGGGAAGCATGGCAGCGTGCAGGCAGACATGCTGGAGAAGGAACTGAGAGTTCTACGTCTTGATCCTCAGGCAGCAGGAGACTGTGCCACACTGGATGTATATATGACCTCAAAGCCCACCCCCACAGTGACACACTTCCTCCAACAAGGCCACACCTCCTAATAGTGCCACTGTCTGTGGACCAAGCATTTAAATACATGAGTCTATGGGGACCATATCTATTCAAACCACCACATGGTGTATGCAGTGCTGGGGCTCAGATTCAGAATTGTGTGTGTGTGCTAAACAAGCATTCTACCAAGTGAGCCACATCGCCAACCCCATTATGGTTTTGGTTTGGCTTTTTTTTTTTTTTTTTAAGATCATAAAAACTCCTTTTTAACTAACATTGTAACATGTAACAGATTTGTCAGATAAAATGTATTGAAACATAAATCCATAAGTCACCATAAATACAACACCTAGTATAGGAAAAACCACAACAACAAATTCATACTTTGCCTGTAACAACTTGGACACTCTCTCAGTATAACAGATATAGTGGCCTGTTGGATATGGAGCACACTATGGCTTTAGGGTCACACACGAGACAGAGCTGTGGCATTGTTGGCTTGACTCAAGAAGCAAAGCAGGTGCCACCACATTCAAACATATATTGAATGTAATTTAAATATTGAAGTGAGAAAGAAGAAAGCAACGTAATCACACTGTCAGAAAATTTTAGAAAGTAAGGACAGCTGTGTGAAGCTTGAGGCTGAAAGGTGGCTCACAGCTTCATTTCTTTGGCTTCTTGGATAATGGCTACTAGAACAGTAAGATGTGAGGTTCTGGGTCATGGGTCACCATTGCTGACTCTGCTGAATGCCAGGATCTCTTCAATCAGGGTCAGGTGTCGAACAGGTTCTAGGGACCAGCATGGCTATGTGGTTATGTCTTTTGGCAAGCTGATGACATGCTAGTACCTGAACTCCTCAGGGTTTTTGTCCACATGGTAAATTTACTGCTCTGCTGGAGGTCACTCAGCTCCTCACTGCCAACTTCCAGAGAACTCCCAGCAACACTGTTAAAGAAACCTCTTTAGCAGGGCATGGTGGCTCATGTCCTTAATCCCAACACTCAGGCGAATCTCTGTGAGTTTGAGGCCTGGTCTACAAAGAGAATTCCCAGGACAGCCAGGGTTGTTACACAGAGAAACCATGGCTCCAAAAACCAAAAAAAAAAAAAAAAAAAAAGAAAGAAACCTCTTTAGTAATTTAATTTATTAAGGTGCATTTTATATAAGGTCCATTTCAGATGTATAGTCAATGGTTTTTCATAAAAATTGTTACCATATTTGTTTATTGTGTGTGTGTGGGTGTGTGAGTGTGGCGGTTATGACTTTGGAGGTCAGAGGGTAGTGTTTGTGAGTTGGTTCTCTCCTTCCATCAGATGGATTCCAGGGATCAAACTTGAGTCTTCAGGTCAGGTTTGGCGGCAGTCACCTTTGCCTGTCACCTTGCAACTCATTCTTAGCATATTTTTGAGGTAACATGTTTTGTTAGTTTTTGGGTTTTATTTCAAGACAGGGTTTCTCTGTGTAGCCCTGGCTGTCCTGGACTCCTTCATAGACTGGGCTGTCCTTGAAGTCACAGAGATCTGCCTGTCTCTGTCTCCCGAGTGCTGGGATTAAAGGTGTGCAATAGGTGTTAATTTGTTTTTAGTACAGTTTCAACTACAAAGCAATTCCACATTTTATCCATTCCATTACATCCTTTTTAAGTGTATATTTCCATGATCCATGAGAAACAGTAGACTGTACCACCTTTGCTAACTGTGGCATGATGTGGTTATGAGTCAGTATCTTTGTAATGAATGTATGTGCTTTGGTACAGTGTACTGCTGATTTACCATTGACACCATGACTTGTCTTGGGGCTTTCCTCTTTTAGCAGTTGTGAAACTGCTCAGCTGGAGTTCATCAGTTCTCAGTCCTCCTTCTGTGCCCACAGTCTGATTGTGCTCACCTCTCACAGCCTCCCTTCAACACTGCAGCACATCCTGACAGAGTCCTAGGAATCTTCCCTGTGAATAAAATTGCAAGAATGCACGAACATTATGGTGTTCATTTCGGCCTCTTTTGAAACTTACTAGTTTTTCATTTTTTCAGACAGTCTTACTCTGTCTCAGAGAGTTCTTCGTGTTTTTCATTTTCTCTGATTTTTCCCAGCTCCTTTATAGAAAGAAAGAGTTATTACTGGCTTTGTTATTTCAGGGTTGTTTTTATATTGACTGTCCTGCTGTTGACTAGTAGTTTTCTTTCATATTTCAGATAAAGTCAACAGTGGAAAGCTATGTAAGAAGGTGCACAGCTCTAATCTTAATGGGCTCAGGCAGGAACATGAGGAGTTAAGTGCCAGCTTGTTGAGTTAGTCAAAAATCTATCTCAAAAAAAGCAGAAGTAGGGTGTGAGTAATGTTCCTTAATTAACCTCTCACCAGATAATGATATGCATTTGTATAGAATTGAAGAATTTCAACATCATCATATTTTCCCTTTAAAATTCATGTTTGGATTTTATTTGTTACTAGAAAGATTTAATAGTTTAATAAAAGGTTTTGTTTTTTACCTTTTCTTTTAGTTTAAGTTGAAAACTATTCTCTTGAATCTCATTTTGTTTAAATTTATTGATGTTAAAGGTACTTCACAGAATGATGATGGCTGCAGACCCAGAGATGCAACAGGGTAAGAGTTCACTGACTGCTTACCACAGAGCGCAGAATGTACAAGAAAGATTTTGCCTGTATCAATTCATTTGGACTTCAGGGTTAGGGGGCTGGAAAGTTGACTCAAGAGATACTATGTCTTCTGGCTTTTGTAGACACTCATGTAAACACATTTCTACAAACACGCACTGCACACAAGAGCACACACACACGAATAATTACCAATTTTCAGATTCAGATTTATAAATTGTGGGCCAAGTATTCTGACTTACATATGTGATCCCAGCATTTGGGTCGCTTATGCAGGAGGCTAGCCATAAGTTTAGAGCCAGCTTGGGCTGCACAGTATAGATTTGGGCTAGTCTGGGCTACTAAATGAGAATCCCTGTCTTTAAAAAAAAATCATTAAAAAGTTGGGGTGGGCTGGGTGTGGTGGCGCACGCCTTTAATCCTAGCACGCGGGAGGCAGAGGCAGGCAGATCTCTGCGAGTTCAAAGCCAGCCTGGTCTACAGAGTGAGTTCCAGGACATCCAGGGCTATTAAACAGAGAAACCCTGTCTTGAAAAACCTAAAAAAAAAAAAAAAAAAAAAAAAGTTGGGTGTGCTGGTACACACCTGTAGCCCAGGACTTGGATGGCAGAGTCAGGAGGGTCAGGAGTTCAGAGGCCATCTTTGACCACTTGAGTTTAAGTTTAGCTTGTGCTATATATAAAGGGAAGCAGAGCACAATATTATGGTTTAGAAGTTGGCTAGACTAGTACAACAAATTTTCCTATATTACTTATCTACTGTTTCATGATAAAAAATATTTTAAAGGGCTTGGATGTAACTCAGTGTTGGAACACTTGCCCGATGTGCCCAAAGCCATGGATTCCATCCCCAGCAGGGAAAAACAAGTATCACACTGTTAAAAATTTTCAGTAAAGCCAAAGTCCATAATGTGCTTCTATCAAAGCAACTAGAACTCTGTCTTCTTAGGATCACACTTAAATTAATCTCACAAGTATACTCTTAGGTTTACTGAGAGCAATTATATCATTTATTTACAAAGCAAAGGGAAAGTGGTTTTAATTTCATGTAGCTTCTCTGCTCTTAAATTTCATTTGTAGTCAAGGCTGATCTTGAACCATCTCATCCTCCTGTTGTTCTGGAACTCACTTTGTAGATCAAGCGGGCCTCAAATTCACAGAGATCCACCTGCCTCTGCCTCCCAGCAGTCACAGACAGCTGTGAACTGCCATGTGGGTGCTGGGATTTGGACCCAGGTTCTTTGGAGCAGCAGCCAGTGCTCTTAACTGCTGAGCCATCTCTCCAGCCCAAATATTAATTTAATACACATATATTTAAATAAATATAAATCCGTATTTATATTTATTTATATATAAATTGATATATATATATATATATAGCAATCGTTATTGTTATATTAAAAACATATGTGTTTGGTGCCTTCAAGGTTAGATCGTTTAAAGATTCTCTATATGAACTTTTTAATAATTGATATCATAAGGTGGTTTCCTTCTTATCCAGAGTGAGCACAAATGGATCAGATGACCCTGAGGTTGCAGCATCGGGGGAAAACAAGAAGGCCAATGGGAACAATTCTCCATCCCTGTCAAATGGTGGTTTTAAGCCTTCTAGACCTCCTAGACCTTCCAGACCACCTCCACCCACCCCACGAAGACCAGGTATATACTCCAGCCTTCTGTGTTGTTTTGTAAATAATGTTCTTTTTGTAGGAAGGGTTGATACAGAGTCTCCAGATGTCACCCATGTTAGCCTCAAATGTTTCCTTTCTCAGCCTGGGAACAAGAGTGTGTACTACTATGTCTGGTGTTTTTAAATAATGTTTGTTAGTGTTAGGCCTGCTTGGATGGGAAGGTATCCAGGGGCTTGAGCCCAGGAACCATACAGCTCTGAGAGGAGGCCTCCTCAGCAGCGATGTTGCAGTTCACAGGGGAGGGTTTCCTCAACTCTAGTTGAGCTGTTGGAGCCCAGGAGCCTGAGCCCTGCTCCTTCTTTTCTCTTCATTGCCTCTTGGCTTCTTTGCTTCCTCTGATGAGAGTCTCTGCAGGCTACAATTCTCATAAGAGAGATTTATTGGAGGGTCTGGGGTGTGGAGGGATGAATCTAGGGTGTGGCTGCCCCTGCCCCTGGGAGAGGACAGCAGGGAATTGAACAAAGTGCAGGGATTATATAGGATTTCTTGGAGGCAGATCTTTTCTAGGACAGGGATTTCCAGAGTGAGGATTGGTGGAATTTCAAGTCCTGAGCTTGGAGAGCTCAGGGCTTGGTAGGCTTTCCTGTTGTGGGATTGGTGGGTTCTCCTGGTCAGGGATTGGTGGGTTTTTCTGGGAAGCTTAGGGATTGGTGGGTTCTCTTGCTCAGAAATTGGTGAGTTTTGTCTAGACTTTTCACCTCAAATTAGCATAAACTGGGATGCATCCTGTTGAGGGACTGGAGCTGACCTTTGTGATAGTTACAGGGGCTGGGAATGTTATGGCAGAGGTGTGTGGGAGGGGCTGGGCTGCTGGAGTTACTCAGGTAGGGGTCTGGTACTTTCCTGCCTTGACAGTTTACAAAGTTTATGATGTTTACCAAGATTACAAAGGAAGTTCATGGCAGGGAAGCCTTTCCCTGAAACATGAACAGCTCACAGAGACTGAAGAGGAGGTGCTGGCTTTGTGGACAGCTACCTTGATAGCGGTAGGCTGAGGCAGGAAAGATGTTGTCACCTCGGACAGCTCCTGAACCGGCAGCGCCATTCTGACAGGAGCAGCCATAGGAGCCACCATTTTGATTCTTCCAGAGGCACAGGCTGGGGCAGGAAAGGGGGTGCTGACAGCTCTGGTGGCTTGCTGCTCAGGGACTGCACTGACAGTTCTGGGGGTGGGTGGGACGCTTTGATCAGGCCTCAGCAGTGGTAGCTTTGGGACTATAATGTAATCAGTTTGGGAACTGATCATCAGGTGTTGGGAAGACCATTTTAGGTCATTGGTGTTTTATTTAAATAGAATCTTACTCTGTAGCATAGGCTGGCTTCTAACCTAGTAATCCTGCTTTAGGCCTCTTAAATGCTGGGATTGCAGGTATGAGCTACCATGTCTGGCTTCTGCTTTGTTTTTACATTTAAAAACTTGACCAGGAATGAGCTTTCCATAGGGAACTAAGAATTGCTTTTTTCTTTAAGTTTTTCTTCCAGGAATGGAGTTCCATAAGACAGTGCTTTAGGGGCTGGAAAGATGGCTTAGAGGTTCAGAGCACTGGCTGATATTCCAAGGGATCCAGGTTCAAATCCCAGCACCCACATGGCAGTTCATAGCTATGTGCGATTGCCAGGCGTGGTGGTGCATGCCTTTAATCCTAGTACTTGGGAGGCAGAGGCAGGAGGATGTCTGTTAGTTCAAGGCCAGCATGGTCTACAGAGTGAGTCCAGGACAGCCAGGGCAGTTACACAGAGAAACCCTGTCTCAAAAAAAAAAAAAAATCAGTTAGAGACAGTGCTTTTTTTAAGAATAAAAATAATGCTGAGTGGTGGTGGTATACACCTTTAATTCCAGTACTCTGGAGGCAGGCAGATCTCTTGAGTTTGAGGCCAGCCTGGTCTATAGAGTGTTTCCGAGATAGCCAGGGCTACACAGAGAAACCATCTTGGAAAGAAAGAGAAAGAGAGAGATAGTGGGGGTAGAGGGAAGGAGGGAGGGAGGAGAGGGAAAGGAAGGAAAAGGAAAGGGATAACATGTATTATATAAAGTATAAAGAATACAGATTGAAACTTTGTGTGGTTGATAGCTGTGATACATCTTATACTTAAGAATTTGGTTGTGCTGGGCATGGTGGTGCATTCCTTTAATCCCAGCACTCAGGAAGCAGAGGCAGGTGGATCTCTGTGAGTTTGAGGCCAGCCTGGTCTACAAAGGGAGTCCAGGACAGCCAGAGCTGTTACACAGAGAAACCCTGTCTTGAAAACAACAACAACAACAAAAAAAAAAAAACCCCAAAAAAAACAAAAAAACAATTGAAAGAATTTGGTTGCTTAATCCATATTATCTTTTAAGAAGCTGACTCTGGGAGAGGGCCTAACAAAACAACTCAGCAGTTAAGAGCACTTGCTGCTCTTGCAGAAGAGCTGCATTTGATTCCCAGCACCCACTACCATCCACAACTCCTGTTTCAGGGACCCTCTTCTGACCTCTACAGGGACCAGGTACACACATAGTGCACACAGACAGACATGCAGGCCAAACACACAAAAAATAAATGAAGAAATCTGATTAAAAAATTGTTTTAAGCTTACTGGTAAGTGATAATCAGTTTTAAAACAAATATATTCACTAAATGCACACATTTCATGTAGTAACAATATGAACATTATTTACATAGTAGCATTTATATAGAATATCCATTTTCTGACTAGCCATCAGTGACATCAGTACACTCATTACCAACATCAGAAATTAGTCTCAGATCTTCATGCCACATAGACAAGGCAGTTTTAAGGATTACTCTGGAAAGTAGTATCCATGGTTACTTATTATAAAAGCTTTTACTGGGCTAAGAATTGTAGCTTAGTAAAAAGAGTACTTGCCAGGCTGGCTCAGTGGTTAAGAGCACTGGCTGTTCTTCCAGAGGACCCGGGTTTAAATCCCAGCACCCACATGGCAGTTCCAAGCTATCTGTAATTGCTGGACATGGTGGTGCATGCCTTTAATTCCAGTACTCAGGAAGCAAAGGCAGATGGATCTCTGAGAGTGCAAGGTCAGCCTGGTCTACAGAGTGAGTTCCAGGACAGCCAGGGTTACACAGAGAAACAGTGTCTCAGGAAAAAAAAAAAAAAGAAGAAGAGTACTTGCCTTTTGTATACAAGGCCCTCACACCACAAAAATCAATTAATCAAGTAATTAATTTTATATGGTTATGAATTCAGAATTAAATATGCTGTGGTATTCGATGAGACCCATATAACCACATCTTAGGTTTTTTTTTGTTTGTTTTTGTCGTGTACTTTTTAATTCTTTTTTTTTTTTCTTTTTGGTTTTTCGAGACAGGGTTTCTCTGTGTAGCCCTGACTGTCCTGGACTCACTTTGTAGACCAGGCTGGCCTCGAACTCACAAAGATCCGCCTGCCTCTGCCTCCCAAGTGCTGGGATTAAAGGCATGCGCCACCACTGCCCGGCCAATACTTTTTAATTCTTAAGATAAAATTCTATGCTGGTTTTAGATTTAAGAAAGCAAAAACTTCTATTTTCCCTAAATCTTTTATAGCATCTGTCAATGGTTCACCATCCACCAATTCTGACAGTGATGGATCTAGTACAGGCTCTTTGCCACCAACAAATACAAATATAAATACAAGTACGTCTGAAGGAGCAACATCTGGATTAATAATTCCTCTTACTATATCTGGAGGCTCAGGCCCTAGGCCACTGAATCCTGTAAGTCAAGCCCCTCTACCACCTGGGTAAGTAACTTAATTAACATTTGTTTTCTTTAAACCTTTGCATGTACTCATTAATTAAAGAAGGATTATACTATAGTCTTTTAAGTAATTGCAATTGATTTTGGGAAGTTTGGAATCCAAGAAAGCTACCTCTTCCTTTTGGGAAGTAGGGAAAAAAAAATTGAGCTAGATATGTTAGCACATGTCTGTAATCTCAGCAGTTTGGAGTCTGAAGCAGAAGGATTGTTGTGAGTTCCAGGCCAGCATGGGCTACCGCATGAGACTAGTGTTTTGCAGTAGCCCCCACTGACCTCAAACTTACTGTGTAGGTGATGACACCCTTGGAGTGCAGATTCTTTTGCCTCTACTTCCCAAGTGTGGATTGCAGGTGTGCACCACTGCACCTGAGAAACAAAACAATTATTGAAGGACCCCCCCAGTCCCCCATAGAAAGTGAACAAAAGCCAAGTAATCAAAGTTACACGACTAAGATTGCTGCTTCTCAGAGGTAGGGAAAAAGCAAATATTCTTTTTAAATAATTTTTATTATAAAATCATCATAGCTATGTAATAATTTAAATTGACAAATTAGTTCCATAATCCCTTTTAATGGGTACTTAAATTTTTTTAAACAGCTGATGTGTATGTATATGGGTGTGCCTGCTTGTCTTGTCTGTATGTGCACCACATGTGGACAGTGCCTATAGAAGAGAGATGTGCTTGAGTTACAGGCAGTTCTGAGCCATTAGAATTCTGGGTACTGAGCCTGGGTCCTCTGTAAGAATAGCAAGTGTTCTTAACTACTGAGCCATCTTCCCAAGTCCCATTTTTAACATTATGTACATTGTGACATTCAAATTGAGAGCTCAGTCAGGGCTTAGGGTAGAGTACTTGTCTAATATGTGTGAGGTTCCAACAAATGAAGACAAAAACTCATGTTCAGGGCTCAGAATGCCTGTCCCCGGTATTTGGCTGACTGGTAAATTAATAAAGTCATGCTGAGAATTTCAACTACTCACAGATTATACTTGTGCTGTTGACAGGCCGTTTTCCTTTTGGAAAGCCGATGTGATGTATTAGGTTCCTTACTCATCAGTGGGACTCATCAGAGGCACTGAAGAGAGTGTTTGACTTGGTCTGTTGTGCTTGGAGCTGGTTCCATCGCTGTGACCGATGGAAAGCAGAGAGCTTGAACATAAGCCAGCCCTGTTCCAGTGCTCAGTGGTTTAACCCAGCACCCACTTCTCATAGATTCTCATAGAATCCAGGTCCCAAAGGTGCTATAATCTTCCAAAATAGTACCACTAGCTGGGGACAAAGTGTTCAAAAACATGAGCAGGGATGAGGTAACCAAGTATCGGGTTGTAAGAAAGGAACAGTTTATATCCAAACCATAGTACATGGGAAGCTAAATTAGAAGATTGTGCTTAAGAACAAATGACTGGGGGCTAGAGAGATGGCCCTTGTTGCTCTTGCAGAGGGCCTGGAGCCAGTTCCCAGTACCCACATTGTGGTTCACAATCACCTATAACTCCAGTGTCAGGGGATTCAGTGACCTATTCTGACCTTTGTGGCCACCAGACATGCAGATGGTGCACATGTATACATGCAGGCAAAACATTGATACACATACAATAAAATCTAACAAATAAGGTTTAAGAAAAAAGATTTTAAGATCTGGAAGAATGGCTCATCAGTTAAGAGCACTTTCAGAATACCTGGTTTTGATTCTAAACACCCACATGGCAGCTTACAACTGTCTGTAACTCAACTCTCAGGAGACCTCTTCTGGCTTCCCTAAGTACCAGGCACACACATGGTATACAGATATACATGCAGTCAAAGCAAAACTCATACACATAAAAATAAATAAATAATTGTTAAAAGAACAAGCTGTGATGGTTTCCTGCTATTCTCTTCTTGGAAACAAACTTGCCCAGAAGACTAGACAGTGGCTAATCTATAACTCTTTTCTTGTAGTGTACAAGAACACAGCTGGTAAAGACTTATGCTTTGATTTCTGTTTTTCTAGTCAGAATGTTACCCTTTAGTTAGCTCAGTTCACATTTGGGGCATTGATGCTTTCTTTTCCTCTCAAGTTCTGAGTATATCCTGATCCAACTGAGAATCTTTGGTCTTCTGGGTGGATTGATTGACTGAAATGCTTGTTATTTCCAGAACAAACACACACACACAAACCTCATTCACTGTGTGTCGCTCTTGGGACTTTCTATCTCTCTCTCTTTGTGGGTGAGGGGTTCAAGACAGTTTCTCCATATAGTCTTGGCTAATCTGGAACTTGCTCTTGTAGACCAGGCTGACCTCAAACTCACAGAAATCTGACTGCCTCTGCCTCCCGAATGCTGGGACTAAAGGCTATGCCACCACCACCTGGCTTTATCTCTTTTTAAATGACGTTTCTTGACTGTATTTTAATTCTGTTTTCTCTTCTATAGACTAACAGGCTAACTTTCCTCAGTTATATAAGATGATCATTTAAGGCAAAAAAGTGTAGACAGTATTAAAAAGGAAAATGCATACAAAATGTTTTTACTAGTCTTTGATTTGTATTTAAGGTGGGAACAGAGAGTAGACCAGCATGGACGTGTTTACTATGTAGACCATGTTGAAAAGCGAACAACATGGGATAGACCAGAACCTCTACCTCCTGGGTAAGTGTGTGAATTTAAAAACAAACGTTTATCCAGAAGAACAAATTGAATCTGTACCTGCAGTTCCCTCTTCCTCACCTTTGCTTACTAGACACAGACTAGAAGGACAAGAGCTAGCGAATGGATTCCGAGCATGCTGAGGGGTTGTTGCTATTTGTTTTTGGAGATAGAGTCTCACTGCATATCCCAGAAGAAACTCTTGTTTCTCCTGCCTCATCCTTTCAGCCTTGCAAGTTCTGAGGTTACAGACCTATGCTGCCATACTGGGATGAGTGATTTTTATTTTTATCATTTCTAGTTTGAAGATTCCATAGTTCTTGTCTGAGCTGTTTAGCCAGCTAAGAGCCACAATCATTTAAATTAGTTTCTTCAAGAGTTGTAACTCTACCAAGCATCGTGGTACTTGTCTGCAGTCTCAGCATCTGAGAGATAAAAGCTGGAGGCTCAGCCGGGCGGTGGTGGCGCACGCCTTTAATCCCAGCACTTGGGAGGCAGAGGCAGGCGGATCTTTGTGAGTTCGAGGCCAGCCTGGTCTACAAAGCGAGTCCAGGACAGCCAGAGCTGTTAAACCCTGTCTCGAAAAACCAAAAAAAAAAAAAGCTGGAGGCTCAGGAGATCAAGGTTGTCCTCAGCTGTACGTCAGATCAGAGGCCAGCCTGTGCTATGAGACCTGTCTCAACCCCTCATTCCATCCCATGAAAAGAGTCAAAGCTCTTATTACATATTAAGATAAAGACTCCATTACTAAAATTAATGTATATTAAAATCATTGCACCCAGCACTCGGGAGGCAGAGGCAGGTGGATCTCTGCGAGAGTTCAAAGTGGTCTACAAAGTGAGTCCAGGACAGCCAGGACTGTTACACAGAGAAACCCTGTCTCAAAAAACCAAAAAAAAAAAAAAAAAAATTGCAGATGCTTGAGAAAGTTAAGGACATATTGATAACATAATATTAAGCATTTAACATGTATATTATATAAAATTAAAAGAAATAATGTTTTTAATTCAAAGGGTTAAAAATATAAAATACAGCACGTACTGAGGGAGGGGGGCAACATCTACTCTGAACTTGAAGATGGCTCAGTGGCTTAGGATGTTTGCTGCTCTTCTGGGGGTTGTGAGTTTGTTTCTCAGTACCCACATGGGGCAGCTTACAATTGCTATAACTAGCTCCAGAGGGTCACCAGCACATATGTGCACACACACACAGACACATATATAAATAAAAATCTTTAGAAAAAAGTTAACCTTGCTAGATACTAACTAATATTAACTAACCCTTAAGGAAATACATACCTGAAAGGTGTGGGTTGACTTGTAAAATTAGCAGGTAATAGTAATAAATGTTGATGAGGCACTCTAGTCATAGTAATGCTGGCAATCTGGTAATTTGTTTCCACCATAAGATTATCTCCTTAGTAATTCTGTATATTCTTATACTATTTTTATATGTTCTTATATTAAAAAATAATTTGAAGAAAACCTTTGTCTTAAAATTATCACAAGTAAAAAGGCAGTTATATTCGTGTATAAATTGTTTTTATATCTATGAAAAATTTTGTATACAACTATGATGTTTGCAGTAGTGTAAAGGTCACTGGGGTTAAAACAGACAGCTTTTTCCGGGTGTGGGGGTGTACGCCTTTAATCCAGCACTTGGGAGGCAGAGGCAGGCAGATCTCTGGTCTCGAGGCCAGCCTGTTCTACAAAGTGAGTCCGGAACAACCAGGGCTTGTTACACAGAGAAACCCTGTCTCCAAAATTAAAGAAAAAAGACAGCTTTTCCTTTGAGACATATTCTCTGAATATATATTACATTTAAAAGACCTTACTGATTCATGTCACAGACCTTTAAAAGACCAAATTTTAGAAACACTGAAGTTCAATTTGTAAATATGAGTGAATAATTTCAGGTAAGTGAAAAAGAGCAGAGGATCTGGCTCAGTGAGAGCGCTGACAAGCATGTGTGAGGTCTGGGGTGTCCTCAGCTCAAAGACAAAGTACTCAGTATTTTCTCAAGGTCAAGGAGCCTTACATGTTCTTCACAAGTATTTATTTAATTAGTTGTTTCTTTCCTGGTTTAGCTGGGAACGGCGTGTGGACAATATGGGGCGTATTTATTATGTTGACCATTTCACAAGAACCACAACATGGCAGAGGCCAACGTTGGAATCTGTCCGGAACTATGAACAGTGGCAGCTACAACGCAGTCAGCTTCAGGGGGCAATGCAGCAGTTTAACCAGAGATTCATCTACGGGGTAAGTAGCCTGCTGATTTACTGATCATTGTAACTGATAAGATCTTCAGGATTTGGAAATTGCCAGTGTGTGTCATGTAAAGCACTAAAAAGAACATGGAAAGGTGGCAAGCCAGTTGCTGCCGTAGGTCCATACTGATGATTCTGTCTTTTCTGTTAGTGTTAAAAATACACAGAAAACTTAGAGCCACTTATAATTCATGAACAAAAGATTAATAAAAATGAACCCAAGCAATTTGAAGAGAATTAAGATAATTCTAAATGTAGAACTGCCTATATTTGTTAACATTTACTGATAAAATTTACTGAATAAACTTTTAGGTATGCTGCTCTACTGAAGAGCTTTTGTTCCTCATAGTAATACATTATACGTACGTTTATGCTATATACATTTATAAAGTATTTGCTTTACAAAGCTGGATGTAATGGTGTTCATCTGTAGCATTTGGGATGAAGCAGATGGCTCACTTGAGCTGAAAAGTTCAAGGCCAGCCCAGACAACTCAAGACACTGCTCAAAACAAAAACAAACAAAAAATTAGCCAGACCCGGTGATATTTGGCTTTAATTCCAGCACTCAGGAGGCAGAGGGAGTCAGATCTCTGATTTCTAGGTCATTCTGGCCTATATTGTGAATTTCAGATCATCCATGGCTCTAGGCTTCATAGTCAGACATTGTCTGGGGTAGGGCAGGGCGGGGTGGGGTGGGGTAGACCAAAAAAGAAGAAAGAAAGAAAGAAAGAAAGAAAGAAAGAAAGAAAGAAAGAAAGAAAGAAAGAAAGAAAGAAGGGAGGGAGGGAGGGAGGGAGGGAGGGAGGGAGGGAGGGAGG
>CAJQZJ010027415.1:4877906-4895266 GCA_907164525.1 Lophiomys imhausi | reverse complement strand
GGAGGGAGGGAGGAAGGAAGGAAAGAAAGAAAGATGAACCAAAAAATGTATTATTAAATACATATTTTCCTTCAGACTAATAGTGTAAGATCAGTGATAGATATACAAAACATATCAGTGCTTTAGTTGCTGTGTGATTTTGCTGCTGGGGCTTTTATAATTTGAAGTCAGAAAGTATCGCAGATCTGTCTCTAAGAAAAGTAAAATAGTCCATGCTGAACTAAATGGATTTGTCGAGGTAATATATGGAACTAAACAAAGAGCAGCAGCTCCGCAGAGGCCTGGGGAAGCTGCTGGTTGGTTGCCTCGGCATGTGCTCTTCCCTGGAGAAGGCAGTTTTTTATGGAACCATGTCACTGTCTTCCCCTTCCTAGTGGTTTTAGAGGTAAAATTAGGTTTTGTTTCGTGTGTGTGTGTGTGTGTGTGTGTGTGTGTGTGTGTGTGTGTGTGTGTACCCACATGCGCGTGTCCAGGCATGAGAGAAAGTAGAGAGAGTGTGTGGGGGTTATTTATTGAGGGAATGGATAGGTAGACTTAGAAACTCTTGGCAGCTACTTTCCTCATGGCAGCCAACACTATACTCAGGTCCTCATAGGTCCTCTGGACATGGATGTACATCCCACCCTCTTCTTCATGAGCTTGAGGACTCACTTGGCCTTAGGATCCTCTCTAGCAGTGACTTGGTACACTGCTCATAGGGCACAAAGTCATATAACAACCCCCACAGACCACGTGCCACCCCCATTTTGTGTGCTTGGTTAGGTGCTCACAGTGCTGGCCGTGCCTCAGCTTGCTCCTGCTGTTCATCACCTCTGTCCTTGCAGAGCCCCCGCCGTGGGTCGTGCAGAACCAGTGCTGCTGCTCTTCGTTGCTGACCTGGCTGCCCTGGCCTTTCTACATTTCATCTGAGACATGGCTTCAGTAAAGCCCCTTCTCCTTGAGATCTTCTTAATTAAGCCTTCTAATGGCTGGAATTATAAACCTGTCCAATCATATCCTCTCCTTTTTCTTTTTTCTTTCTTGCTTTTTTTTCTCTTGTTAGGTCTGTTGTTTTAATTTTTATATCCGTCTAAATTATTATAGGAACTTTTTTTTCTAGGTGTGGTTTCTTGCCTGTTATTTTCAACCCTAGTTGCACATGAATCTCCAATTTGGAGTCAGATACATCTGGTTCTTGGTTCCACAGTTACTTTGAATGAGCTACTTAATCTCACCAGGTCCCATTTGCCTCTTGTATGAAATAGATACATATGTAATTGGCTTGGTGGCATTTTGTTGTTGTCTTTCTATTCCCAACTATCTCCCATCTGTCTCCTGTTTCTCTATGTGATCTTTTGGTTTTGAGTACATATGCAAAATATTTCTCGACTGTCTCAACTATCATTCTAGGTTTTGGTTTTATAAATGTCTTGGTGGCAGGGTGTGTGTGTGTATGTATATAATTATAATTTTTATGTTAATAGAGGAAACATTGTAGCATGAGGGAAAAGCTAGTAATTTGTAGGTAAAAATTTATATATTTATGTACTATTTTAATTTTATATAATTTTAAGTGTTAATATTACATAGGGACACCAAAAAAAAAATTACATAGGGTTTTCAAAGATATTTTTCAGCCAAAATAAAGCATGTTGGTACTGTATGAAACTTGTCTAAGATGTGAATTCTGTCAGACTATAATGTATTGTATATGCCAGGGAAGCTATATTAGAATTCATAGATTTGGGGGCTGGAGAGATGGCTCAGTGGTTAAGAGCACTGCCTAGTGCTCTTCCAAAGGTCCTGAGTTCAATTCCCAGCAACCACATGGTGGCTTACAACCATCCACAATGTGATCTGGTGCCCTCTTCTGGAATGCAGGTGTACATGCAGATAGAGCACACATGCATAAAATAAATAAAATAAATCTTTAAAAAAAAAAAGAATTCAAAATTTGCTCTGAGATCATGTGTCTATGTTGTAAATTATTTGTTTCATTATTTTTTTATTCTTTATAGAATCAAGATTTGTTTGGTACATCACAAAACAAAGAATTTGATCCCCTTGGTCCTTTGCCCTCTGGATGGGGTAAGCATATCAGTTTTATTTTAAAAACCCATTATTTAGAAAATCAGGAGTAGAAATGTGTGTCTAGCAGGGCAGAGCTCTGGGTTGAGAGTCATGAGCATTGAAAAAGTGAAAAGAAACAAATTATCGCTACCACAATCTGGAAGGACCCCAGGGATGCTGATACTTAGAGAAGAAAGTCTGTTTCACAAGATTATATACTTGTATTACTCTTGGGGCTCCAGTTTCTATTACCAAATACTTGGAGTTAGATCCTCTACAGTGAAAAGAAGCTGTGTTGGGGAAATCACTCAAGTCAGAAAAAGTGTTTGCCACGCAAGCAGAAGTACCTGAGTTTGGATTCCCAGAACCCAGGTAAAAAGTCAGACAAGGTAGCACATGTTTGCAGTCCCAAGGAGGTTGAGAAGACCAATAGATCCTGATCTAGATCAGCGAGCCTAGTCAAATTGGTGAACTCTAAGTTCAAGGAGATAATTACTTAAGGGCATGTTACTGAACATATAATCCATCTTTGAAAATGCATTGTTTTTTCCTTAAAATCATCTATACTCAAAACATGGTGGTAATAGCCCAGTATGAGGGTTGCTACGTGCCTGTAATCCCAGCACCTAGGAGTTAGGGGTTAAAGGATCAGGAATTCTGGGCCAGCCTTGGCTACACACTGAGTTTAAAACCAGCTTAACTATATTGGAAACCCTGACTCACTCAAACAGAACAAGCAGAGGCAGAGAGATAGTAAAGTGCTTGCTGTGCAAGTATGAGAACCTGCATTTACTCCCCACTGCCTATGAAAAAGTTGGGTGTGGTGCCAGGCACTGTTAACTCTGAGCAGGAAGATAACTGAGAGGATCCTAGAACTTTTTGGCTGACCAAGCTAGCTGAATCATGTGAGTCCTAAGGTCAATGAGAGACATTTTCTCAAAAAACAAGGTAAATAGTACCTGAGAAGGAACACACCCGAGGTTGTCCTCTGAACTCCATATGCATGTGCACAGATGTGCTGTGCACACACGTCCCATCCCCATCCAGTTGGCATATAAACAACCCTGTGTACCCACCAAGAAACAGAGCAAAATAAATTACTTCTCTGAGTGAAGAAGGTGAAAGAAAATGTGTTTGTGTGTGTGTATTAGGCTGTACTTAGAACTTGTCATTATTTTCTTGTAACAAAAGAGAGGGCATATGAAAGTCATTTTCACCAAAGCCTGGTAGTCTGGAGGTGGAGTCTTTTGATGGTAGTAAAGGGGTCAGTGTATGGTTGATACAAAACAAAACAAAATGCTTTAGAAAAGGTATGGCCCTTTGGTGTTGAACCTGATCATCAGATTGCATTCCTAGACAAAGAGTGTGTGCTTTAAGCTGGGCATTGGTGTTGGTGGCACACACCTTTAATCCCAGCACTTGGGAGGCAGAGGCAGGCGGATCTCTGTGAGTTCGAGGCCAGCCTGGTCTACAAAGGGAGTCCAGGACAGCCAGAGCTGTTACACAGAGAAACCCTGTCTCGATAAACCAAAAAAAAAAGAAAGTGTATGCTTTGTTTCTATAATTGCTCTAGATGTTTATTTTCATTTTATGTGTTTGGGTGTTTTGCCTGCATGTATTTCTGTATACCATGGGCATACCTGGTGCCCACAGAAGAGGGTGACAGATCTGGAACTGGACTTACAGGCAGTTGTGAATCACCACATAGGCTCTGGGAACTGTACTCAGGTCCTCTGGAAAAGAAGCCTGTGCTCTTAACTACTGAGCCATCTCTCCAGCCCTCCTCACCTTTCATTTATGGCAGAAGAACTTTGAGTCATTTTTATGGTGATGATTAACAAACCATTTTTACTCTTTTGAAGCAGCTGTAGGAAAAATCACCCCTTGGTCTCAGAAGCTTCAATTGTTGGCTATGTTGCTGTTATAGAAAAGCCTTCCTGGGGCTGGAGAGATGTCTCAGCAGTTAAGAGCACTGGCTATTCTTCCAAAGGACCTGGGTTCAAATCCCAGTACCATATGGCAGTTCACAACTGCTGAAACTCCAGTTTCAGGGGATACAATGCCATCTTCTAGCTTCCAAGGGCACCATGCACACAAGTGGTGCATAAAGATACATGCAGGCAAAAGCACTCACTTAAAATAATAAAGTAAAAGTTAACAAACAAAAAACATCTTAAAAAAAAACAGCCAGGCATTGATGGCACATGCCTTTAATCCTAGCACTTGGGAGGCAGAAGCAGGTGGATCTCTGTGAGTTCAAGGCCAGCCTGGTCTACAAAGTGAGTCCAGGACGGCCAGGGATACACAGAGAAACTCTGTCTTGAAAAACCGAAAAGAAAAAAAAAGAAAAACTTTCCTGTAAAGTTGTCTTTGCCTTCTGTGTATATGTGAGGCTGAACTAATGGAGTGTCTCAGGCATGAATTGCTTATCTAGTACTCCTAGACCTTAAGTTCACACCTACTTTAACACACACAAATCCAAATGTCATTTTTTGAAGTTAACTAGCTGAAAGGTAATATGGGCAGGATAATATGAAATGAAATTTTTAGCTTCTAAGAATTTTTTATTTAAAATATTTAAATTTTCTTGTTTTTAATTATGTACGGGTGTGTGGGTCTATATGTGGATATGTGCACATGAGGTCAGGTGCCCTCAGAGGCCAGAGGACTCAGGTGCCCTTGAGTAAGTTACACACAATTGTGAGCTATCTGATGTGGGTTCCGGGAACTGAACTTGGTTCTCTAGAAGAGCAGAACTCTTTAAGTGATAAGACATCTCTCCTAGAAATCTGAGATATGAAATCAGAAATTTATAACTTCACGAAGAAAGAAAAAGCTCTCTCAAAAGTGTGACTGGGCTAGTGAGATGGAGGAAAGGCATATGCTCAAAAGCTAGAATACATGTCTCTGTGTATGCTGTAATATAAAAGTTATAAAATCAGTAGTCACTGCATGAGCAAGTTCAGCTTATTTTGTCTTAGTTTGTGGGGAAGACTATTTTCCAACAATAATATTGTGTTTTTCATTTTGTTTAATAAAGAGAAGAGAACTGACAGCAACGGCAGGATGTATTTTGTCAACCACAACACTCGAATTACACAGTGGGAAGACCCCAGAAGCCAAGGGTAAGAACTTTAGTGTATGTATGACCCCTGGAGATTATCTACCTATTTTTGACTCATTTATGTTTCTTTCCTCAAAGACCTTAAACCTAATCACCTGTGTACCTTTGAAGACGAAAAATGATTACTTTCATGTAATGAAAGCTTGAGTTTCATGGGGCAGAGGTGAGGGGGTGGCACAACTCACTGGTTTCTTTTTTTCCCTACCAATACAATTACAAAACTAAAAATATTCTGTAGTTGTTGTAGACCTTTCAAAATACATTTATATTATATATTATGTTATATGGTATAATGTTTATTCACAATAATAAAATTTGGTGATTAATGTATCAAGAGATATCACAAGTTTGCTTTTTTAATATTTTGATGACAGTATACAGTGACCTATTTGAGCCAAATTATGTCATTCTGTGTGCTAAAGAGCTAGGGCCTTGTTTAAAAAAAAAAAAAAAAAAAACTACTCAAAGAAAGTAATCCTCAGGCCAGATTAGTGGCACAGACCTTTAATTCCAGCACTGAGAGGCAGGGGCAGAGGCAGGCAGATCTCTGTGAGTTTGAGGTCAGCCTGGTCAACATAGTGAGACATTGCCTTCCTCCCCCCAAAAAAAAAGTAAGGAAAGAAAGGAAGGAAGGAATTTTCTGTTTTTATTTCCAAACATAAGCTTACTGTCTTAGAGTTCTGCAAGCTAGAGGTCAGAGACCAAATGTCATCAGACCATATGCCACCTCTGAAGCACAGGGAAGGGTTTGTTCCTTCTAACAGCTACTACTATTATCTCTGCTGCCTCCACTTCATCCTCCTCCTTGTTTTGCTTTCTTTTCTTTTCTTTCTTTTTTTGAGACAGGGTTTCTCTGTGTAATAATAGCCCTGGCTATCCTGGACTTGCTTTGTAGACCAGGCTGGCCTCGAACTCGAACACACAGAGATGTGCCTGCCTCTGCCTCCCAAGTGCTGGGATTAAAGGCGTGTGCCACCGCACCCAGCCTTTATTTTGCTTTCTTAGGCAAGCTTTCTCCATGGAGTTTTGGCTGTCCTGGACTCACTCTGTAGACCAGGCTGGCCTCGAATTCACAGAGATCCATCCACCTACCTCTGCCTCAAATGCTGGGATTAAAGGTATGTGTCACCGCACCTGGCCGTTAGCTTCATTTTTATGGATAAAGAAACTGAAGTTTAAAGAAGGTTGCCCAGAGTTTTCAAGATAATAAAGATAAATGTTAAGGAAGTAGACAGGGATATTTCAAAAAGAATTTTTAAGTTGCCTTACCATAGAAAACAGATTTGTCAATAGGGGATGATGTCATTTGGAACTGTGACAGATGTGACTTGTTTGGGAAAATGATCAGTGGCCATGTGCTGTTAAATCTCAGGGCTCCTGAAAGGGTATCTAAAAGGGAAACTGAGTTGATGAGAGGTCTGTTTTACGAAGATGTTCTGTCAGCAGTATCATATGTAGGCCCAAGTGAGACTGACTAGTTGCAGCAGAACCATATAGGTAGCTGTTTGGAAAGTGTAGTATGAAGAAAGCCAGAGTAATAGTAGGAATCGAAGATAAATATAAAGACTTCAAAGGCACACTAGGGTGTTATGGCTATTTGAGGTGAACTATTAAGTAGCTTGGAAAACATAGGCCAATAATACTGTGATGGTTCATTTTTTAATGTTGCTTATGATGATTTGAATGTGTTTGTAGAATGTCCAGATAGAGATCTCTATTTACATCTGAGAATACAGGACCATGCATGTTTTCTGAAAGATTTTATTCTGTTCATGGACATTTTCAGTTTCTGTATTTGGCAAAGAAGCAAGTCTTTAATATCTTTTGCTACATTTTCCTCTATTTTATAGTCAATTAAATGAAAAGCCTTTACCAGAAGGCTGGGAAATGAGATTCACAGTGGATGGAATTCCATATTTTGTGGACCACAATAGAAGAGCAACCACTTACATAGATCCACGTACAGGAAAATCTGCCTTGTAAGTTTTCTAAACATAAATCAAAAGCACAACTAATTTCTTTGATTTTCGCAAGAGATTTCAGTTAGCAAAGACAAAGTTGTACTTGAGGTGGATTGCCCGTAGGTCTGTCTCTGTATACTGAATCTTGTTATTTTTCTTTGCTTGAGGACAGGGCCGGGTGGGGAACAGATAGGTCTAGAACTTTAGAGTGTAGCCCTGATTGGTCTAGAACTCACTCTGTAAACTAGGCTGGCCTTGAACTCACAGAGATCTGCCTACCTCTGCCTCCAATGTTCTGGCATTCAAGATATGCACTGCCACACTCTGTCATTTACTCATTTTTAAACTGAATTGTTTAGACCTTATAAAATTGGTCACATTTTATAACTTTTTTTTTCATTTTCCTTTTTCTTTTTGAAAGAGTCTTCCTAGTGGTTTAGAACTCATTCTATAGACCAGGCTGGTCTTGAACTTATAGAGATTACCTGGCTCTGCATCTGCTGGTATTAAAGAGATGTTCCACCATGCTCAGCTTAGGCGTCTTTATAAACTATTGTGACTCACTCAATACTTTATGAGAAATGCTCATTGTGTGAGCATTGGAGGTTAGGCTTTCACAGGCCTACATGGATTAAGCCTGCTACATGCCTAGACTGTATGTTATGTACACTCAGCCTAGATGTGGCCTTTTGTTCCTGAGATCATGATGAACAAAACACAAGATTAAATCAAGCATCAGAAAAATGGTACAACCAAGACACACAGTAAGTACAAAGTGTGTGATGTTCAGCCAGCTTAATATGGCTGTTTAACAGGAAACTGTTTTTTGTTTTATCCCCCCCCCCCTTTTTTAAAGACAGTCTCACTATGTAAATCTGGCAGTACAGTCCATGTTGGCCTTGAACTCACAGAGGTATCTGCCTCTGCTTCATGAGTGCTGGGATTAAAGGTGTGTGCCATCATACATGGCTGAACTTTGTATGTTAGTAGTAGAAGTACATTCTAAAATAATGATTAAAAGTGTAGGGCATTGGGGGGCGGGGGAAAGGAAACAGGGTGACTCATGAGTAAAGGCACCTATTGCCTAGCCTGAGGACCTGAGTTTGACACCCAGGACCCTCATGGTGGAAGGATAGAGCTGATTCTCGAAAGTTGTCCTCTGACACTGGAGCACCATGGTATGATTATGACCACACACACAGACATTCTGCACACAAAGTAAATAAAAATAATAAGTGTTAAAAAGAAGTAGAGCTGGGAATGTATTTCAGTTGGTAAGCAAGTAAATGGAATTGTTTCTTCTTTCTTTTCCATTTTATTGGAAGTAACTGGGTTTATTGAATACTGTGCTAGTGCTGACATAGTAACATATGAATGAGAATGCAGCTCAGCTGGGGTAGTGTTTTCCTGGCACCATGGTGCCCTGGGTTTGGTCATCAGCATCATTACAACCAGGCAGGGTGGCACACACCTAAAGTACCAGCACTTGGGAGATGTAAACAGGAGTATCAGAATTTTGAGGCCAACCTGGGCTACACTACATGAGACCCTGTCTCCAAACAAAACATAAGTGCAAAATGATCCCATTCAGTAATGAGTACTGCCCTTTCTTAGTTTCCTTTTCAAATTCATTGTAATGTGTAGGGATGGAACTGACAATGAGTTAACTAACGTATTCTGGTACTTTGCTGAGTTTGTTTTTTAATATCTGACAACAGATCATTACACTTATTCCCGGTCTGCCTTTTGTTTTTCTTCCCTAATCATTCTAGCCTTAATTTCTAATACTTGATATCCTTGTGTTGCTTCTGATGTGATCTTAGAGAAGTTTTCATTCTTTAGCCACTGATCATGATATTGTTAGTATTTCTCCCTTATTTTTAACTTAAAAAGTCACTGTACTAGTATGGTGTTGCGTACCTGTTGCATACCTTTAATGACAGCACTTGAGAGGCAGAGGCAGAAGATTTCTGTGAGTTCAGGCCAGCTTGGTCCACATAGCCAGTTCTAGGCCAGCCAAAGCTACATAGAAAGATCCTGTCTTAAGAAATTTTGTGTGTGTGTGTGTGTATGTGTATGCCACACGACGATAGAAGGGGGTGTCAGAGCCCTTGGAGCTGGAGTTACAAACAGTTGTAAGCCACCTAACCTGTGTGCTGGCATCTGAGTTCTGGTCCTCTGGTAGAGCAGCCAGTGTTCTTAACCACTGAGCCATCTCTCCAGCCCTCCTTGTTGATAATATGAATGTTACATGATTTCATTTGTTGAATTTTCCTCATACTAACAACAAATTCCACATGGTATAGAGGATTCAAACATAAGTCTTTTAATATTCTGCTAAAATCTTCTTGCTAATATTTTACTGAGAATTTTATACTGTTACATATTAAAAGCATATATTTTTGCAGCAGAAAGTGAGAAATCAACCCAATTAGGTACTATTGAAGCTATAATCTAGGTGTGGAAATAAATAAGTGGGTAATGTTACTATTTGTTTTAGTTAAAGTTAAGTTTGGGTATATACAACAGAAAGCACACCAACAACAATAGCTTATATACTTCAACAGCACTGTATTTTCTTTTTTTTTTTTTTAAAGATTTATTTATTATGTATACAGTGTTCTGTCTGCAGGTATATCTGCAGGCCAGAAGAGGGCACCAGATTTCATTATGGATGGTTGTGAGCCACCATGTGGTTGCTGGGAATTGAACTCACGACCTCTGGAAGAGCAGCCAGTGCTCTTAACCGCTGAGCCATCTCTCCAGCCCATGTATTTTCTATAGTAAATATTTAAGAAGAGTCTGGACCAGATAGGATGCATGTCTGCAATTGTAACCACCTGAAACTCGAGATCCACGAGATCTAGTGTCTTCTCCAGGCCTCATCTGGTACATACCCCCTCCCCTAGAGAAAATTAAAACTAACAGTATAACTCACCATAAAAACAGACGAGAGGAGAAAAATAATATGATCAGGGGCTGGAGCAACGCCTCAGTAGTTAAGAGCACTTCCTGCTCTTGGAGAGGATTTCAGTTCAGTTTCCGACATCCACATGGCAGCTAACATCCATCTGTAAATTCAGTTCCAGGGTATCCAGTGTCCTCTTCTGGCCTCATTGGACAACAGGCATTCATGTGGTGCCCAGACATACAGACAGGCCATGCCAATACTCATATTCAAATAAATGAATGAATCTTTTAAAATAAGTCATGTCATTCAGTAAAAGCTTTTGGTGAAATACAAAGCAACTTTATGATCCACTTTCACGTGCCTTGGAAATGTTCTTACCTACAAAAATACAGACAAAAGCTTCAGCCTCAGCCAGCATCATGCTCAATGATGAAATAATTACTCCATTAAGA
The DNA here is from genome assembly GCA_907164525.1 of Lophiomys imhausi. Taxonomy (NCBI): domain Eukaryota; kingdom Metazoa; phylum Chordata; class Mammalia; order Rodentia; family Muridae; genus Lophiomys; species Lophiomys imhausi. Next base: position 4,884,769 of record CAJQZJ010027415.1, on the reverse strand, counting down.
TCAAAGATGTTTATCATCATTGCTGCCATTCAGCATTATACTGGCAACCAAGTATAAAAAAATGAGATGGAGCCGGGCGGTGGTGGTGCACGCCTTTAATCCCAGCACTTGGGAGGCAGAGGCAGGCGGATCTTTGTGAGTTCGAGGCCAGCCTGGTCTACAAAGCGAGTCCAGGACAGCCAGAGATATTCAGAGAAACCCTGTCTCGAAAAACCAAAAAAAAAAAAAAAATGAGATGGAAGCAGAAGAGAAAGAAGTAAGACTGTCTCTCATACAGATAAGAATCCTATGTAGTAAAAATTGTAAAAAATATAGAGAAAACTACTAGAACTAGTAAAATTTCCAGAATTGCAGGATACAAAATCAGGTGTAATCCTACATCAGCACCAGACCTCAGTGATCTGGAATTCTTCTTGTCCTACAGCTCTCAAGCTTGGTTTACATCATCATTGTGCAAACCAATTGTTTGGAGAGAGGCCACACTGGAATGGGGAACAGTAAAACTCTTAACTGATATCTTTGCTTTTTAAAAAATTTACTTCCTGAAAGCCCCCTACAGCACTTGTAGTTGCCGTTTTTTTGCTGGTTAACCATGAGTGTCATTTAAGGACAAAGCATAGAGTGGTACTTGTGAAGGGTGACGTATTCTCATGTGGGAACTCTTTATCCAGCTCTGTTAGATTCACCTGCACATAAAAAAGGCACCCCCAACAGTACTTTCAACAAGACTTTACTTAAGAATCCTTAGGAAACATCCAAAAAGGAAAAGAAAAAAGACGTGTTAGGAATATGTTCTGCTTTATGCTTTTGTTTTTGTCTGCTGAGTACTGGGTGGCAACTGGGGTGGGGTAGAGGGTGGAGGTAAGGGGAGGGATATATTTGTTCTCCTTTAGTATTTCTTTTACAAGCACTTGCGTATGTCATGTTAATCTTTGTTCTTCAGAGACAATGGACCCCAGATAGCCTATGTTCGGGACTTCAAGGCAAAGGTTCAATATTTCCGGTTCTGGTGTCAGGTCAGTGTTGGTTCTATGTCTCTATCTCTTTCCTTTGTTACACCGCTTGTGTTATACAGTAGTTCTGAAAATGTGTATTAACACTAAACATGTGAAGCATTGGAGTCATCCTTTTTTAGAACAATGAAATATATTATCAATTGATAACTCTGTCTTCTGTCCAAAGATTAAGCTACAAATCATCTGAATAAGAAAATATTGTCACTATTTAGTACCTGTTATTTTCAAGTTGCATAAGTCTTGAAACAAAATGTTTTCTGATATACGGATTACAATAGGCTGTTTTCCTATGTAAAGGGGTGTATGTCTGTGTGTGTGTGTGGGGGGTTGCTTTGTTTTGTTTTGTTTTGTTTTGTTTTTTTGAGACAGGACAATTTAAATAGCCTCTACTTGCTTTAAACTCAAAATCCTCCTGCCTCAGCCTCCTCAATGCTGTGATTATAGGTGTTTGTTTCATGAATAACTCCATGTCTAGTGTTTGATAGAAGTGTCTTTGATAACTACACATATGACCATATACATCCATATACATATATTCAATGTTTTTTTTTTCTGATGTGTAAATAGTTGACTAATGTTTTCTGTATGGGATCTAAATAAAATGAGTGCATTAATGAAATTATATTAAATATTTAAATTCAAATTCTTATAATTATCTGGGAAACAATTTTGAATTAAAATTTGAAAATCAAAGTGAAGCTTATTTGAGTCATTAAATAAGTACTTTATATACAAGATCTGATTTTCTTCACATCTCAAAGAATCAGTATAAATGCTGACAAATGTGTTGACAGTCCTGGGTATCAATTCATATTCAAACTGTATTTTAATTATCAAAGTTGTTAAATTTTTCTTCTTGTTTTTTTTTGCGAGGCCATTTTAATGGTGACCATTGACTTAAATCATTCTTACATTTCAGCAACTGGCCATGCCACAGCATATAAAGATCACAGTGACAAGAAAAAACACTGTTTGAGGATTCCTTTCAACAGGTATTATCTTGTTTGCTCAGTAATGACTACTTCTGGTACTGTTGGTTTGATCCTAATAGTTTGGAACAATAATTCTCAACATGTGGGTCAGACCCCTTTGGGGATTGTGGAGTGATTCTTTCACAAGGATTGCCCAAAATGATCAGAAAACACAAATATTTAGATTATGATTCATACGTAGCAGGAGCAAAAATACAGTTGTGAATTAACAACAAAAATAATTTTATGATTGAGGGTTACCACCACATGAGGAACTGTATTAAAGGGTTGTAGCATTTGGAAGGGTGAGAACCACTCGCCTTAAATGGTGTTTTTTTTATTAACATAGTATTACTGTTTATTGTCGAAAGTTCAGAAGAAAAAAATGTCCCTTCCCATTAGCACCTATTAAAGAGAATTGTTCAAACTAGTTGTAACCTAATGACATCTCTCAAGTGTGTAGCTGAGTAACTATCTTGTGGCACTTGTGGGGTTTTTGTCATAAACATGCACATCATCACCACCATTGAACTTTTTGTTACACCTGGATGTTGCTGTTTGAGTAGCATGTCAATTCCTAAAAGTGGTGAGTCTGTTTCTGTTTCATAGGGAACTGAGAGAACTTACCAATCCTCTTTGGATATTTAAGGGTTAACAGTTTATTATTACTTGATAAATTATAGGTATTATATCAAACTATCTCTCTCCAGGCCCCTGTAAGTTTTTCTTAAGGGGAAGTAATTAAATCGTTTTACTGAGGGAGAAACATATTGACCTCTGTGCTGTAGCTCAGTAATGCTGCTGCCCTTCACATCTGAAGATGATGCTGTTAACCACCCATTGTGGGAGGCAAAGTCATAGTTTTCCTATGTAATTAGAGATGCCCACAGTGTGTGTTTCCAAAGATAAGTGAGTTCTCTCTGCAGCCACTGTTAGTCAATTATCTATTATGTGTATCTTTTGACTGTGAAACAAAATCAAACCTAACCAACCCTGCTACTCTTCCCTACTTGACTGGCAGCAGGGGAGAAAAAACCCACCCAGTCTCTGACCATGCGTAGAGTTACTCTGTGCACTACACAACTGATAGAGCAATTTCATAAGTTTCATATAGAGGTGCATAAGGTGTGTCAAAGCATAGTTGCACATAGTAAATGGATGAACCCTCACTAGTGTACTTGTCTGCGTGCAGTGTTAACTGACTGTAAATATTATGCAGTGCAGTAAGCGGGAAGTGACAGTGACATTTCCACAGTTGTACTCACAGTTCTCTTACTGTTGTTTTGTAGATAATGAGCTTCAGTCCGCAAGATCTGAGAAGACGTTTGTGGGTGATTTTCCCAGGAGAAGAAGGTTTAGACTATGGAGGTGTAGCAAGGTAGTAATATATGAACGCTCAGAACTTGGTTCCTTTCCTCTAAAGCTGTCATTACACTTTGTTCACAGTACTTTCTCAATCTTATGTTTCAGGAAAATGAAATATAGAAAATTCTTGTAGCTTTATAATGCTGCAACTACAGAATTCCGACAAACATTAAGTCAGTGTCTATTTCTAGGAAATGCTAGTTGATTGGCCCTCAGAATAACCCTGTGATATAGAATTCTACAGATGATGAAGTTTAGAGATTCACTAGTGTCAGCCAACCAATTCCTGTCTGTTCCACGGATCACCTAAAGCCCTGTAGTGATCAAGTCATTTCTTCTTTGCTAGAGGACTGATGACAGTGCCTAGCATTAACTTAGTGTTGACAGAAGAGTACTATGAAAAAGAGAGTTGAAGGTCTCTGTTCTGCTCTGTTCATTTTGAGCATCTGTTCAGACTAGAAGATGTCCTTGAGCAAGAGATAGCTTTGTTTATTCCGTGACAGTATTACACTATTTTAACATTTTAAACTAGGGCCACAAGATGGCTCAGTGGATGAAAGTGTTTCCATATACCTTTGGCAACTTGAGTGTGATCCCCAAAACCTACAGAAGGAGAGAAACCAAGTCCCAAAAGTGTAACGTGCATATAACCTCCACGTGTACACTGTGGCCTTTGTGTGCTAGGACCTGCACATACCACACCCACCCGGACACATTTACATTCAGCATGCACACAAAAATAAAAATCGAAGGAAAACCAAATATTTAAAAATAAACATATAATAAAATATTAAGCTGGGTGTGGTGGCACCTGGGAGCATCTGAGGACTTGGAAGGTAGAGGTAGGAGGATCAGGAGCTCTAGCCTGAGCTACATGAGACCCTTTCTCAAATAGAGTACTTTGCCTGCACTTGTCTCTGCCTGATACTTTGAAGGTCAAAGAGGGTTTTGGTTATCTGGAACTGGAGTTACAGATAATTGTGAGCCACCATGGGGTTGCTGGACGGAACTCAGGTCCTCTCAGCAAGTGTTCCTGACCACTGAGACATCTTTACAGCCTCTGATTTTTTAAATTTATTTTTATTTTTGAGTATATATGTTTTGCCTGTGTGTATGTACATGCAGCACATGTGTGCATGGTGCTGTGGAACCAAAAGAGGGCCTTGGATCTCCTGGAACTGGAGTTACAGATGATTGTGAGCCACCATGTGGGTGCTGGGAATTGAACTCAGATCCTCTGCAAGAGCAGCCAGTGCTATTAACCACTAAGCCATTTCTCCAGCCTCTGGAATACTTTCTGTGTGTGTATCCATTTGTCTGTTTATTCGTTCATTCATTTTTTTGAGACAGGGTCTCTCTGTGTAGCCTTGGTTGTCCTGGAACACACTATGTAGACCAGGCCAGCCTTGAACTCACAGAGATCCTCCTGTCTCTGCCTAAGTACTGGGAATGAAGGTGTCCACCACCATGCCTAACTGAAATAATGTTTTTTTGTTTTTAATGAGTTCAGAACTTGAATCTTTATGTGCTTACGAACTGGTGAGTGCATTTTACTAGTTATCCTTTTAATTTTATTTAAGACTTTATTTGTAAGCCTATAGGGGGGTGGTGCCCACCTTTAACCCCAGCACTCAGGAGGCAGAGGCAGGCAGATCTCTGAGTTCAAGGCCAGTTTGGTTTACAGCATGAGTTCCAGGACAGCCAGGGCTACACAGTCTGGAAAACAACAACATATTTTGCTTATAATTATGTGTGTGTTGGGGGGGGAGGTGATACATATGAATGCAGTGCTTGAGTTCAGAAGATGGCATCAGATCCCTGGAAGAGAGTTACAGGCAGTTGTGAGCTACATGTGTGTACACACACAGAGAAAGAATAAAATAAGCTTCTCAGGGTAGTTTTCCAATAATCAAGTGGCTGGAATAAGTGCTTCCTCTATGAAAATGAGATGTCGTCGTCGGGCATGCCCTTAATTCCAGCACTTGGGAGGCAGAGGTAGGAGTTCAAGGCCAGCCTGGTATACGAAGTGAGTCCAGGACAGCCAGGGCTACACAGAGAAACCCTTTCTCAAGAAACGTAAAAAAAAAAAAAAAAAAAGAAGAAAAAGAAAATGAGATGTCTGCCATAGTGGCTCTCCTTAAGCAAAGTATGGGACTAATTTCAAGGTGGAACATTAGTTGCAATTCAACATTCTACTTACCTAGGCCAATAGTGATTTTTTTTTTCTTTTTTGGGTTTTTCGAGACAGGGTTTCTCTGTGTAGCCTTGACTGTCCTGGACTCACTTTGTAGACCAGGCTGGCCTTGAACTCACAGAGATCCCTAGTGCTAGGATTAAAGGCGTATACCACCACTCCCAGCAATTACAGACAGCTGTGAACTGCCATGTGGGTGCTGGGACTTGAACCCGGGTCCTTTGATAGAGCAGTCAGTGCTCTTATCCACTGAGCCTTCTCTCCAGATCGCCAATAGTGAATTTTAAACTTGCCTGTGTATAAAATTTTATCAACTCTAACAATGTTCACATTTTAATATCTTTGAAGTTAGACCACATATTATGATTATGATTAGAAGCATTTTAGTAGGCAATCAAGTAAGGGTCTTTAAAGTTAATAACATCTTAAATTATTTGAAATTTAAGAGCATATAAATACTATGTAACGTAATGTGAGTTTGAACAGAACCAAGAACTATCAAGAAGTTAGAAAACGATCTCAGTTGAGGTGGGCAGATTCCTCACAGTTCTGTGATCTGTTGACACGGTTACCTGCAAGAGTGTTCATCCTGAGTTTTCTTTTGATTTCAGAGAATGGTTCTTTCTTTTGTCACATGAAGTGTTGAATCCAATGTATTGCCTGTTTGAATATGCAGGGAAGGATAACTACTGCCTGCAGATAAACCCCGCTTCTTACATCAATCCAGACCACCTGAAATACTTCCGTTTTATTGGCAGATTTATTGCCATGGTAAGTACAGGTACAGAACTGTGTGTTTAGTTTACTAATTCAGCAATACTAAATTTTTGTGTAAATATTATAAGAGGTCATGTGACAGAATTTTCTTTTTATCTGAATGGGTGTTTTGCCTACATGTATGTCTGTACCACATGCATGCCTGGTGCTTGTGGAGGCCAGAAGAGGGCGTGAGATCCTCTGGAACTGGAGTTATAGACAGTAATGAGCCCTCCTTGTAGGTGCTGGGAAATGAACCTGGATCCTTTGGAAGAGCAGCCAGTTCTCTTAACTGCTGAGCCATCTCTCCAACTACAAAGGTTTAGGGAAGCTGGGCGTGGTGGTGCACCCCTTTAATCCCTGCACTCGGGAGGCAGAGGCAGGTGGATCTCTGTGAGTTCGAGGCCAGCCTGGTCTACAAAGTGAGTCCAGGACAGGATAGCCAGAAACACACAGAGAAACCCTGTCTCAAAAAAACAACAAAATAAAAAGGTTTAGGGAAAATGAGTTCATCGTGTGTGTGTGTGTGTGTGTGTGTGTGTGTGTGTGTGTGTGTGTGTG
>CAJQZJ010027415.1:4825902-4869818 GCA_907164525.1 Lophiomys imhausi | reverse complement strand
TTTTTTTTTTTGGTTTTTCGAGACAGGGTTTCTCTGAATATCTCTGGCTGTCCTGGACTCGCTTTGTAGACCAGGCTGGCCTCGAACTCACAAAGATCCGCCTGCCTCTGCCTCCCAAGTGCTGGGATTAAAGGCGTGCGCCACCACTGCCCAGCTAATGACTGTGTTCTTAAGATAGCAGTGGTAGTTACAATGATAGGGCGGGTGTGTTTAACGCTGTTGTCTTACACACTTAAAATTATTACCATGGGGTCCAGGAATGTGGCCGAGTCTGTAACGTACTTGTCATGAAAGTTTGTGGATCTGAGTTTGAATCAGTAGCGCACACAAAACTGGACACAGCAGCACACACTTTAGTCCCAGAGCTTTGGCAGCAGACGCAAGAACATCCCTGAGGTCTACTAGCTATCTGGTATAGCTACAGGTTCCATGAGATACTCTGTTTCAAAAGGTAAGAAAGGTAAGAAAGACAAGGTAGAGAGCTGTTAAGGAAGACACCTAATTGACCTCTAGCCCTCACACATATGCAAGTATACCCACATATACATGACAAGTATATATCCCCATACGAAAATTAACATGGAATGTACCACAGTCTTACATTTGTTTGTTTAATGTGTTTGTATGTCATCACTTACATATGGAGTCAGAGAACAACTTGAAGGCATCAGTTCTTCCTTCTGTCGTGTCCCCTGGAGCTTGAACTTGGTCATCAGGCTTGGAGGGAGCACCTTTGTCCAGTGGCCATCTCACTGGCCAGTTACCAAATTTTGAAAATGAAAATTTAAATGTCCTCTATACATGTAACAAAATTCATGTTAAAAAGCACAAAGATTAGCTGGGTGTTGGTGGTACACACCTTTAATCCCAGCACTCAGGAGGCAGAGGCAGACAGAACTCTTGAGTTTTAGGTCAGCCTGGTCTACAGAGTAAGTTCCGGGACAGCCAGGATTATACAGAGAAACCTTGTCTCAAAACTGCCCCCCCCCCAAAAAAAAAAAGAAAGAAAAGATGAACTGAAAAATAAATGACCAGAAAAACAAGCTTGGTGGCTCATGTCTATAATCCTAGCACTTAGGAGACTAAAATAGGAAGATTTAAAAATTTTAAGGACATCCTCAGATATATAGCAAGTTTGAGGCCATTCTGGACTACATAAGACCCTGTCTCAGAAATGAACTAAAATAATTGACACTAGTAAATAGGGGAAATATTCCTTACAAAAACATATTTCACTCATCCAAAAATACCTGCTGGAAACCTTATATTTAGACCAGATTAAGAGATTAAAACTACCCATTTCTGGCTATGTGTAGCTTACAAATAGCTACACATTTAGCTTTTGAGGAAAGAGGCAATTGGATTTCATGAGCTTGTTTTGATTTGTCCATGAAACCAAGAAATTTATTTAAGCTAGACCTTTGTGTCCTGTGTACCCAAGGTGTGTGCTATAGGACAGCCAGATGTAAAGGGAGCAGGAAGGGCTGCCCTAGGAAAACAGACCTTTATGGTTCACAGGGAGGGAGCTGTGGGACTTTGCATGACCCTTCGGAGACCATTCTGAGGTCTAGTAAGGGAGCCCGCTAAGGCTCTGATGGGCATGGGTAAATTTACTGTCGCTGACACCCCCAGGTTCTTTTAAGATTTGAAATGATCATTTTTCTTTTTTATTCAGTAAGCTGTATATAACATATGATTTGTATTTCTCCTTACATGTGATATTAACAGTTTGTTAAAGAAATTGATAATGAGAAGAGGATGAGACTTCTGCAGTTTGTTACTGGAACCTGCCGATTGCCAGTAGGAGGATTTGCTGACCTCATGGGTGTGTATAAAGGGTCCTTTTGTGTGGAGATTGGTGACTTTTCTACAGTTAGATAATTGTGTATGCAGCGTGTCAGAATCAACAGCTTTGGCTGACCTGGATTTCATGGACTTGGAGGTGACTTTTTAGTCCTTACCTCAGTGTACTTTTTTGCTGTGTTTTAAGGCAGGCTCACCCTAGACTAGCTTCAGACTTACTATATAGCCTAGGATAACTCTGAGTTCCTGGTCCTCCTGCTTGTACATATATGTTTGATAAAGAGCTATGTTAGAAGATATAGTTAAGTAGACAAATACTTATTCCTACTTTGAAGAATATACTTGAGCTTAAGAAAAAATATTTTCTCTAAGTACCAGAAAATCATAAAACATAATGAAAAGATGAGAAATAACTGGTATATGTTGGCAAATGCCTGTAATCCCAGCACTTGGGAGTTGTAGGCAGAAGGATTAGGAGTCAAGTCATTCTTAGCTACATAGCATGATGAGGACAGCCTGTACTACATAAGATGCAGCCTGAAAAAAATCAAAAGCAGCTGCACACTTAAAGGTGGCAGACACCTTTAAATCCCATCATTTGAGAGGCAGAAGCAGGCAGATCTTTGTGAGTTTGAGGCCAACCTGGTCTACAGAGCAAATTCCAGGACATCCAGGGCTACACAGAGAAACTTGTTTCAAAAAAAAAAAAAAAGAAAGAAAGAAAAGAGGAGAAAAAGGAATAAGCCAAATACAGTAAATACAATAGAATAATACACTTGCCAAGTACACTGTAAAAGGTCAACTTGGAGAAAAATAAGATGGGTCTTATTTAAAAGTGTAGTGTAGCCGGGCGGTAGTGGCGCACGCCTTTAATCCCAGCACTTGGGAGGCAGAGGCAGGCGGATCTTTGCGAGTTCAAGGCCAGCCTGGTCTACAAAGTGAGTCCAGGACAGCCAGGGCTACACAGAGAAACCTTGTCTCGAAAAACCAAAAAAAAAAAAAAAAAAAAGTGTAGTGTATGGCTGATGGAATAACCCTTCACTGACATACATGAGGCCCTGGATTTTGTGTTTTAAAAGAGTAAATAAAGTGTAGTTTCAAAATATGTATTCTCTAGGAGCTGGAGAGAAGTGGTTAAGGGCACTGACTGCTCTTCCAGAGGACCTGGGTTTGATTCCCAGCACCCACATGGCAGCTCACAACCATTTGTAACTGCAGTTCCAGGGGATGCAGTGCCCTTTCAGGCCTTCTCAGGCACCAGTAACACATGTGGGACACAGACATACATACTGACAACACATCCATACACATCAAATAATCTTAATATATGTATACTATCTTCATATATATATACAGATCTGAATCTTCATATAGATCTATATAACTTCTTGGGGCTAGTAAGATGTCTCAACAGATAAAGGCACTGTCCAAGGCTACAATTTGAATTCAATTCCAGGAACCCATATAAAGTTAGAAGGGAAAAACCAACTCTGACCTCCACATGTGCACAATGGCATGCATGCATAAATTATTATTATTCATGCAAATGCATACACACAAACACCCCATGCCTGCATTATTATTATTGTATTTTCTTGCATAAAAGTTTACCACAAATCAAGGGTCTAATATATTTTGTTAAAATATCTTAAATGGTGGAATACTTGAAAGGTGACTAAAAACAGGAATGTAGATGCAGTCTAAATGGAAGATATGTAATGTAGGGACAATGTCAAGAGTAAAACAGGCAACCTAAAAATAATTTAAGTATGTTACTTTTACAATTACATTCTTTCCTATTTCTTCCTCTTCCCTTTTTTTCTTAAACAAGTAACTGAGGCTGGCATCAGTTATAGGAGAGGCTGACTTCAGCCTCTTGGTCTGCCTACAGCACTTCCCAAGTACTGGGATTACAGGCCTGAGCCACCTGGCTTCAGGCTTACAGTTCAGTGTATTATTGTTTCATCTAATTTGAGTCATGGTGATGGTCATATGGCACATGGGACTCTACTGAATTTCTGAATCTTCTCTATTATGTTAATTGGATCCATTGACTGCTTGTCTCTGCAGTCAATGAAAGGAAGCATGCAGAGTGAATTGAGTGTCTCCTTAGCACAGAACATTTTTGACAGTTCTTTTTCGAGATGCCCATTTCTGTTTACTTATCTTACTGGGTTTTGTATGTAACTACTTATGAACATGATTCACTGTTGCACTCAAAAAGGCCTCCCAGTCTCTCTTGTTCTGGATTTAGTCAGTAGGACACAGGAACTCTTTGTGCATGGTTGTCCCATATACTTAGAACATTTAGTGTCCTGGCTGTTCTAGTTCATAAGGCCAGTAGCACTACCAGTCATTCTGAGCACCAATATGTACTTCCTAGGGACCAAGAGCAGTGCTTGGTGCTGATGAGCAGTTATGGCTGACAGGAAGGAGGAGGCAAGAAGCATCACGGGGTGGGGGGGGTCTAAATGTCAGCTGGTGAGTGCAGGCCTTACTGTTGAATTCACTGGGATGATCACATTGCAGAGTGTGACAACTGGCTGTGTATGTGTTCCTCTGTGGGTTATTCTAGCTGAGCACAATGCCACGATTAATTCAGGCTTTCATCTTCGTATACATTAACAAAATGATTCTCCAATTTCATCACTTGTCGGAAGCACCTGGGAGCTTTTTAAAATGTGCAGCACAGCTCCTGCTTCCAGACTTGTGAGCGCAGTAAGTTTGGGACAGGCCTATGTTGAACTGTGTTGACTGCTGTTGAACTGGGGAGCATAATTTAAGAACATTTGAACCAGCAAACTCTTCCCATTTTTATTATGCTTTAGGGAGTAATGGACCACAGAAGTTCTGCATCGAAAAAGTTGGGAAAGAAAATTGGTTACCCAGAAGCCATACCTGGTAAGCAAAATCAGAGATATAGGAAACAATCTTTTATCCATTTAGCCTCTGGCTATTTACTAATAATGAAATAATTTTCCCATTATCTTAACAGCTTTCTGAAGCAGAATTTATGTAACACACAATAAATTACCTTTCCCCCTGTAAAATATTTTATTTATGTATGTGCCTGTATGAGTATATGTATGTGCACCACACACAAGTTTTACAGGTGTTCTGAGCCACCTGATGAAGGTGCTGCCAGTTGAATCCAGGTCCTCTGAAAGAGCACAACAGCTCTTAACCTCTGAGCCACCTTAGTAGTGGTCCCACCCCGCCCCCTGTTATTGAGACAGGATCAAATAGCTGCTCTTGAATGTCTGACCTTCCTGCCTGTCTGCTGGAATTCTTTTTTTTTTTTTCCTTTTTTATTATTATGATTTTTTTTCTTCAAGTTACATCTCAAACACAGTACCCTCCCTACTCCCCCCTTCAGTCCCACCCTCTCACCCTCTTCCCCCTCACCCTTCCCCCATTCGATTCCCTTTTTTTTTGTTTTGTTTTTTTAAGTTTAAGGCATATCTTTTCCCCCCCAACAGCTCCCTCTTTCAGTCCAACAAATGGCTCTTTATCTTATAACAACAAACACAATACAAAACAACAAAAATAATTAGGCCACAATTATGAGAATTATAAGGCTTAGCACACATTCCAATGTCCAGTCCATACATATTTGGCCCCTGACTTTAACATTCTACTATGTAACCATCTCCATGAGTTTAAAGATCTGTATCCAACTCAGCTTCCATCCTAACTTGCATCACAATTTTAAAAACATCTTCTTAGATCCAGAACACCCTCTTAATTCCTAAACAACTCAAAATTTAACTATGGGACTATAACTATCTAGTCTTCAACCACATCAGAGACCTGAGAAGGATAAATATATGTAATTATACAGGAAGTGGAGGGCTCTGCTGGAATTCTCAGTATACCAGCAACTTAACCAATTTTGATTCCATGATATTGAGTAGACTTACAGGGCAATACAACCAAGCCCACAGCCTTCAACTCAAGATTGTCCTTTGTGTGCTCATTTGCCACACGCGCGTTTTAAAAGTTTTAACGTGGGATTTAGAATACTTGTACCTCTTCTCTGAAACAGGAAATGAAGTTTGAAATTAGAGTCTGTAGTAACATGGTGAACAGAATTATTTCTCTTTTTGGTTTTCTTCTTGCAATACTGGGAATTGAACCCACGGCCTTGAACACACCAGGCAAGGCCCCTACTAACAGAGCTATATCTCCAGACCTCGTTTTCTGGTTTAAAATGCAGTTTAACCTCATTTCTAGAAATGTTCAAGGCCAACCTGGTCTACAAAGTGAGTCAAGAACAGCCAGATATACACAAAGAAACTCTGTTTTGAAAACCCCATCCCCCCCAAAACCAATTTATATTTGACACTAATGTAAATATTTTCTTGATTGGGGGGGGGAGTAGAATTGTTTATTTTGTATCATAGCTCTAGGGATACACAATCCATCTTGTAGGGGACACTGCTAGCAGGCAGAAAAGACAGTGTCCACAGTATGGGTTTCAGCTTCTTATTCTACATCCACACTAAGATGGTTTTTTGTTTTTTGTTTATTTTTTTTTATTTTTTATTTTTTGGGTGAGGGGGTTGAGACAGGGTTTCTCTGTGTAGCCTTGGCTGTCCTGGACTTGCTTTGTAAACCAGGCTGGCCTTGAACTTGAACACACAGAGATCCGCCTGGTTCTGCCTCTCAAGTGCTGGGATTAAAGGTGTGTGCCACCACGCTCAGCACTAAGATGTTTTTTAACTTAAAAATCTTTTACATTCATTAATGTATTTGTGTGTCTGCATGTATGATGTATGTGGGGGTCCAAGGACAATTTAGAGTCAGTTCTCTTCTTCCACCATTTGGACCCTAGGATGAGCCAAAGTTGTCCAGCATGGCAGTGAGCACCTTCACCCACTGAGCCATCTCACCAGCCCAGGAAGTAGTTGGGTTTTTTGTTTTGTTTGTTTGAGGCAGTGTCTCATTATGTGGTCCAGGCCAACCTTAAACTTAGGATCCTTCTGCCTTATCCTTAATATTCTGGGTTTACTTACATGTGGACCACTATGCTCAGTTTTGGAGATACAATTTTTTTTAATGAGCTGGAGAGATGGCTCAATGGTTAAAAGCACTTTCAGCTGGTGACTTACTTCCACCTGTAACTCTAGCTCCAGGCAATTTGACATTCTGGCCTCCAAGGGCACCCAACATGTGGCATATAATCAACACACAGACAAACAGATACATAAAGTAGATTTTTAATTACATTTTAATTTACTTTGTACATATGGAGGTCAGAGGACAACTCAGAGAGATCTTTCCTTTCCACCATGTGGGTTCCAACGATATAACTTGGGTCATCAGGCTTAGGAATTCATATTCTGACCTGCTGCGCCATTTAAGAATATAACTGTTTTGCAGTCTAGTTATGCACATATGTTTTAATTGACCAGCTCTTCATAAACATGCTAAGAAAGATAACGAAACTTCCTTCATGAATAATATTTTTTCTTCTCTGGTTGAACATTCACCTATTCCTTATTCTAAAAGTATCTTTGGGAGCAGACTCGTTACCTTATGAAGATGGTATTGTACAATGTGAAGAATAATGAAATGGAACGGTGGCACAAAGCCTGTTTAATTCCAGTGCTTGGAAGTAAAGGCAGGAGGGTTAGGAGTTCAATCGCCCTGACTGTACAGTGAGTGTGAGAGTAGCCTGGGCAATGAGGCCTTGACAGACAGATAGACAGACCCTGCTTAGAAACCTTACAGCTGGGCTGGAGAAATCCACAGCAAAGAATAGAGCAGAGAAATCTAGAGGGAGCAAAGTATTAGATGAGAGTCATTTTTTATTTTAGTTTATATTGTTTTTGTTTGAGACAGGGTCTCACTATATAGACCAGCCTGGCCTAAAACTCACAGAGATCCATCTGTTTCCTGAGTGCTGGGATTAAAGGCATGCACACCACCACACCTGGCCTGTTATTTCTTATTCCAACATGATATACATAAAACTGCCTGCAATCTCCAAGCCGCCTGGTGCTTCACTTTGATGTATTTTTGGCTTTTTCTCACCTATTTTCTCCAGTAGGTGAATTTCACAGAACTTATGATGTAGTAGCGTGGTTGCCTGCAGATTTGTGTGTGTAGATAACTAGTCCAAGAAACAAAACCCAGCAGAGTGGACAGACACGGGTCAGGGGCCAAAGATACAGATCTATGTAGGTTTTGGGGTAACAGCGGCCTGTCCTAAGAAGGCCTCAGCCTTGGATGTAGTGACTGTGACTGGCTCCAACATGACTCCCAGGTGGACTGGGTTCTCAGTGCTGAATAAAGTGGTGTGCTCCAAAAAAAAAAAAAAAAAAAACTGCCTGCAAAGCCTCAAGTATTTCTTGTACAGCCATTTACAGTACGTTTGCTGAGCACTGGTCTAGAGTAGTTAGTTGGGGTGGTATGAGAAAGCTGACATTTGTTGAGCATCTGCTGATCACTGGCTCAGAGCTGGGTGCTGGTTTCTGACTCTGCCACCATGGGGTGGTCTATCTAGTTTACCAGAAAGCACACTTGAGGCTTAGAAAAGCTAATAAGCAGTTTCTCAAAGGCTGTGTGATTCAAGACCACATTGTCAGAACTGTAAGTGTGCTGCAGGGCACTGCCCATGTGTGTCTTTGTAGTTTTCCCCTTTTTAACCCCACAATTCTCACTTTCAGTTTTAACCGCCTGGACCTCCCACCCTACAAGAGCTATGAGCAACTGAAGGAAAAGCTGTTATTTGCCATCGAAGAAACAGAAGGATTTGGACAAGAGTGATTGTTGAGACCTTAGGCCATCAGAAGACAGGGACTTATCTGCAGTGTCTGTCCCTTCCTTGTCTACCTGTTGCACATCTTTATTGTAAACTTGGACTGTGACTAGAGAGTTATCTGAGTGTAAGTAAATCAATGTTATCATTGAGATTTTTCTTCCAGTGATTCTGGATTTCTACTCAATGTTTCCAGAATGCAGATCTACAAACAGTAGTCAGAAACTTAACACGAGATTTAACACAGTGATGAAATCTCCCTTGTCTTATTGTTCCCTTAACAGTTTTCTCTATGTCAAAAGTCTCACTTGGGAGTAGGTCTCTTAGTGGGTGTTGTAAAGGGTTATCTCGGAAATTGCAATACACAAGGTCTTCCTGGGAAAGCCTCTAAGAGGCGCTCCATAGAGTGCAAGCCTGACCCGGCGTCTGGGCCCGTGAGCAGCTGCTGCTTGTGCTCTCCTCTTTCAGCCTGGCCCAACTGTTGTCCATCCCTGAGCACGGGCCTGTGCATCATTCTGATGTTATCCCTCGAGTTATGCGGGACTCGCGCTCCTTTCTACAAAGTACTTTTGTCTATTTGAATTCAGGGAAAACTTGGTCCCCGCCAACATATGACTTCATACCTCTCTTCGTTCAGTTTATAATTGTTTCATTGCCTTGCAAATACTAAACTTTACAAATAGCATCAGCACTGTGGCTCCTTCCTGGTTTTAGAAGTTAACCTTAGAATTAAAATTAATTTAGCTGAATTCATCTAAGCTAATTCTTGATCTTTAAATTCTGCATATAAATTGAAGCTTCATGGTTTTGTCATCCAACATGTCAGTTACATTTCATCACTGCTAAGGTATTCAGGTTGCAACCGTGTTCTAATCCAGACAGAGGTCAGTGGTGCAGTCTGGAGTCAGAGCAGTGTCCAGCAGACACACAGCTGTGCTGTTTTCAGACTTACAACTTCTGACACACACGGACGGACACGGACGGACGGACAGTCATTGCCATCTTCTTACATGATTCTGATCTGCAATTTTTTTCTCACCCCTCAAAATCTTTGATGGTCCTTTTCTCTCTGTGACTCATTCATTTTAGACTGCTCCCTTAGTAACGGATGCACTTGACTTTCTCTGCCGTTAGTTCACCTTGGCTTAGCACAGCCTGTCAGGATAGCTGCTCCATAGACATGACTTTATGGGCAGTGAGATGAGACTTTAGCCAGTTGAGTCCCTAACTGTAGCCAAATCCTAAAATCAGCCTTAACAGGGACCTTGACATGTGTCAGTGGCATAGCATGAAGCCAAGATACAGAGTGTGACAAACCCCTGTCCCATAGGAAGGAAAATGTTTCTGTGTCCCTAGCTGCTCTTCCTGTGTTCATCCTGGAACATGTCGGGCTCGTGTCGCTGTACTCTCTAACACTGCCATCAGCAGCAGAGACGTGTGTGACTGAGAACGGGCTGTCTGTTAGAAGCTGCCAGTGAAGGGAGCTCAGCTCCTCCCCAGCCACCACAGGGAACACATGTCATCTCTAGAAGCCCGCCTTGTTTCCAGAGTAGGAAATCTCTGCCTTTTTGTTGGTAGGGTTAAAAAATGTATATGCTATTGCTTTGTCTTACAGAGCGAATGTCTGCCAACTACCCATTCACTATATAGGCCCGAACTTTGGTAATAAATGACTATAAATATTAAGTCTTCTACAAAAACTTCCTATTGAATCCAATTCTTGTACTAAAATGTAGTTATCTACCATATTTACTAGAGATTTATGAGATTAAATTAAGAGATAATGTAAGAAAATAGGCTTTGTTGATTCTGCATAATGCTTCATGATTCATTTAGGGACCTAGAAATATTATATGAAAATGTATAAATATCATCCAAAAGGCTTTCTGCCCTATATTTTTAAAATACAGAAGCTATATTTGAAGTAGTCTTGGCCCTAGTTCTATAGGGCTTGACTATTTAATATTTTTATGGAAGAAATGTTTAGTTATGGAAAAGGTAAATGCTTGTATATATTTTTGCTGCCCTGGAGTCTCCCAACTCCATTTCCTCCTTTAATTTAATTGATCACATGTATATGTCTTCCCTGCTGTTAGGAAAATGGGGGCTGGATATCCCAAGAATCAGAGTATATAAAATAATTGAACTAAACAGCAGACATATTTACCAAATACTCTCAAATTTTGGTCCAAAATGAGTATTTGGAAATAGATTTATTGTGTTTAATTAGCGATTTTCCTTAAATCTGGACTAAGTTGCTTTTAAGAACTTTTTCTCTGTAAGCATCGTAAATGCTAATCAACCTGTTAAGTTTTTTTCTTACTGCATGTTACATTGAAATAAAAACAGAGTAAAATGAGCATTTGCTTTCTTCTCTTTTGGTGGGTTCTACAGCAAGGGTCAAGATGGAAGATATTTCCTCAGATGGAGCTATAATGAACTCCTGCCAACTTCTACGATCTTCATATGCAAGATTCAGTTTCCTAAGACTTACAGTTAGTACTTGAATAGAGGTGCTGACTCTTCACCCAGGGTCAGCTCATCTGCTGGAGCTCTCTCTAAATGGCTGTTTCAATCCAGCTTCTCTGCCACTTTGTACTTATCTGCTCAGATTATGTGAAATGTTATCGGGATGACTCATGGAGTTTTACCTCTCTGTTTCGGGTCTAAATTTCCTTAAGGTTTACTACTTCTTTGTGGTATTATTGGTATTTCCAGCCACCACCACTACTTCTGTTTTTCTCTTAGACTTTCAAATGTCTGTCTGTGTTTTTGTTAAGTCAACCAGGGAATGGCACACTTGTCTGTCCCTCTGCTGACCTACCTTTGCTTTCTTAGACTGTGATTTAAAATGCTCAGGTAGCTACACATATCACAGGGAGTCAGGTTTATAAAATCCTTCAGAAGGTTGCCTCCCTCGCATTTTCTTAAAAGATGTAAGACTGTTTACAATTAAAGTTTTTTGAGTCCTTCATTTTGCATACTTTCTATTGGTTTTGTTAGGGAAATGGTGCATATCACCTATAGAAAAGCCATGTATGTGACCTCTTTTATAGTGGCTTGTGGACAGTCTGAACAGTGAGGTGTGAAGAGATCTGCACATGTGCTGCCCGGGGCGGCTGGATGAGGGTGTCTGCAGGGGCCACTGACAAGCATGAGGGCCTCCTTCTCAATTGCCTTTCCGAGACAACAGGAAGTGATGTGAGGGACTGCGGGTGGCCCGGGCAGTAAAGTGCTTGCTGCAAGCACAGTGGGTCTCCCACATCCATGCAGAAGCCGGGTACAGTGATGGGCCAGCACTAGCAGAGACAGGCAGAGTCCTGAAGCTCTCTGGCCAGACAGACAGCCTAGATGATCGCCAGATTCAGTGAGAAGCTGTCTCAAACAACAGAAGAACATACCTACTGGTGGTCCTTTTTTTAAAAGCAAGCACATAGCCGGGAGTGGTGACGCACACCTTTAATTCCAGCGCTTGGGAGGCAGAGGCAGGGGAATCTCTGTGAGTTCAAGGCCAGCCTGGTCTACAAAGGGAGTCCAGGACAGTCAGAGCTGTTACACAGAGAAACCCTGTCTCGAAAAACCAAAAGAAAAAAAAGATTGGCTGTCCTGGACTCACTCTGTAGACCAGGCTGGCCTCGAACTCACAGAGATCCGCTTGCCTCTACCTCCCAAGTGCTGGGATTAAAGGCGTGCGCCACCACTGCCCGGCTGGGACAGCCAATCTTAAAACAAAACCAAAGCAAACCAATCCATGCTTGAGGGTCAGTGAGATGGCTCAGGGATAGAGGCACTCACTGCCAAGAAAGCCTGAGATCTGAGATATCAGGGATCCACCTGATGTGAGGAGACAACCACCTCCCAAAAGTCGTCCTGTGACTGTCACTGACTTGTGCTGTAGCACTCACATACATACATAAAATATTTTGGGTTGTTTGGTTTTTGTTTGTGTTTTAGAGAAATATGGGTAAGTTTCACAAAAATGGCTCATTGGGTAAAAGTGTTTTCCACACAACCTGAATTCAGTTCCTAGAACCCAGGTAAAAGGTGGAAAGAACCAACTCCACAAATTGTGCTCAAGCCTCATACCCATGGCATGAGTCCCTCGCATAACAACTGTTTTAGAAAAGAAGACCAGGATGGTTGTGTAGAGGGGAACTTCAGGAAGTGAGCTTTTTAATCTGACAGCAACTGTGGAAACTGCAGGCCCCTCCTAGGTTGTCATTATTAAGGAGAGGGTCTCCTTGGTCCCTTGCGAGTTCCTGTTGAGCAAAGGGTGACTTCAGGCAGGAAGACTTCCTCAGAACTTCAGGGAAATACCTAGAAAATCTGCAGCCATACCTGCAGGTCACTGAGCAGCCATCCTGTTATTTTTCCTCATCTCTAACTCAGACCTGTTCTATTTCACTTCCCTGGAATAGCATATACCATATCCACATTCACAGTATCCCAGACTAACAATAGTTATCACTGTGTGCCAGACACTGGTGACCATACTACACTATCTTTCTGGCTACTCTCAGAGAGGGATGGTTATCTAAAGAAAAAAGCACAAAATATTTTAATAACATCTGCAGAATTACATGGAGAGTTCAAGTTAGAATCCAGGATTTTTTTTTTTTTCTTACTCTAAAATCTTGGGGATTTGTTTGTTTGGTTTTGGTTTTTCAAGACAGGGTTTCTCTCTGTATCCCTGGCTGTCCTGGACTCACTTTATAGACCAGAATGACCAGAATGGCTTTGAACTCACAGAGATCCGCCTGCCTCTGCCTCCCGAGTGCTAGGATTAAAGGCTTGCGCCACCATACCTGGCATTCTGAAATCTTTTTTATACTATATTGCTATTACAAACTGAAGCCCTTCCTATAGGCAGTTCAGCCATACTGTCTAATCAAACTTCAACTCTATGAAATAAATCTCCATCACTGAATCCTCACCACAGAGCCACCCCATCCTGCATCCTTGTCTGGTTCATGTGTAGGATGGAGGTGATAATCCTTGCCCTAATTCCTTGGATGTTTAGGGGTCCACTCACTGTAGCACTTCTATCTTATTTGGAATTAAGACATGGAGGTAAGGCTCATTATATGTTATTTCCAGCATTCAGTAACCATTTCTTTGTTTAGAATATTTTTTTTAAACGGTTTCTCTGTGTAGCCATGGTTGTCCTGGAACTTGCTGTGTAGACTAGGCTGGCCTTCAGATCAGAGTTTCACCTGCTTTTGCCTCCCTAAAGGCGTATGCCACCACACCCAACCTCCAATGTGTAAATGGTATGTAGGCCCGGTGCTCTCCGGTCAGGTCTCCATTAGATACTGTGGAACAGCGATGGATGACTGAGTTGCCATATGGATGCTGGAAACTAAACCCAGGTCCACAGAAGAGCACCAAGTGCTCTTAATCAGTAAGCTCCCCACCCCACCACCACTTTTTTTGAGACAGGGTCTGGTCTCTCTATGTAAACCTGGCTGTCCTGGAACTCACTATGAAGACTAGGCTGGTATCAAACTCACAGAAATCCTGAATGATGGTGTTAAACGCATGTGCCACCATGAGTGACCCTTTTAAAAAGCCATTTTGAAGAAAGTTTAGAGTTGTCGGCACTTTTTAACCTTTCTCCAATATTAACATCCCAGCTAATCTGGTACAGTTATCAAAACTAATATATATCAGTAAGCAGCTAGTTACAGTTCCTACTCAAAAGTCCACACTTTTTTTTTGTTGTTGTTGTTTTGTATTTGTTTTGTTTTTTTGGGGGGGGTGGTTTTTTGAGACAAGGTTTCTGTGTAGCCCTGGCTGTCCTGGACTCACTTTTGGACCAGGCTGGCCTCGAACTCACAGAGATCCATCTGCCTCTGCCTCCCTAGTGCTGGGAATAAAGGCGTGCACCACCACTGCCCGGCTTGTTTTGTTTTTTTGAGACAAAAGTCCACATTTCTCTACCAATATTATTTTCTTCTACTTTGTGGCAGTTTTTTCATTATGTTTTATGACTTCAAGATTTTGTTTTAGAGACAAGAGTCCATCTGTGAAGCCCAAGCTGGCCTAGAACCTACTATCCTCTTCAGCCACCCAAGTGCTGCCATTACAGCTGTGTGCCAGTCAGACCACAATGACCTTTGAGATCCCCTCACTCCCAGCCACCTCCCCCCCCCCTTGGAGGCAGTGCTGTTTAGGATGCCTTAAGGCAGTGGTTCTCAACATGTGAGTTGCATATCAGATATCCTGCATATCAAATATTTACAATTCATAACTAACAAAAATTACAGTTACGAAGTAGCAGTGAAATAATTTTATGGTTGGAGGTCACCCACCATAACATGAGGAACTGTATTAAAGGATTGGAGTATTAGAAGGTTGAAGAGTGCTACCTTAGAGAACATCCCTCAATATGGGTTTAATTTTAAGATTGTATTTTTATGGCAAATACTAGAGAGGTCATGCTCCCTTAGCCTATCATACTAGGTGCACAGGACCCCTTATCCTTGGTCTGACTCAGTGGCGTCTTCTGCATTCTTGGTGAAATCACTATCCTTACCTCCAAGCCCCATGCACTGAATTATTCCCTCATTGAAGGAAAGGTACTTGTGAAACTCTGGAGCTAGATCATCGGCTTGGTTTCAGGAAGCCCCAGTGTGGGAGGAAACGTTTGGGAAGAAAGTGGGGGTGCTAAGACTATAGTGAGGCTGCTGGAGGTAAGGTAGGCTTATTACACGCCAGCGTTTTAACCTAGGTTTTCTGCTAGAAACCCGAATGATTTCATAACCTGCACGGGTAAACTTAATGAGCAGAGGACTAGACAAGACTGGGAAAATAGGTCTCCTTTTACAGGCGAGAAGAAAATGGTAGGGCAGAGATGTAAAGTTTCTACAAAGAAACAGAAGAGTGTGGTGGATGGAGTTCGCAATCCTGTATCTTACACGCTGGGTTCAGCCCTAACTAATTTATCCCAGAGCTTGCTCCTGAGATGCCCAACTTCGGGGCTGCCCAAGTCCTCAGCTCATTTACGTTCCTTCTCTCTGCCTGAAATCTGGCTGGGCCAAAGGGGGTTCAGCAACAGTCGGCCTATTCCCAGGGATCTCTATTGAATACTGAAAACAGACGCGGAGACCTAGCATCTCTTCGGCGCAGCCGGAGAGATCCCATTCTCCACAGACGCTTTAAGCTTTCCCAACCGCGAGAGTCCTTGCGGCACAGATTCACGTCAGCCCACCCTCTTCCCCAACTGGCTTCTGATAGGCTGCCTGACCTGTCCGTGTTGAAAAAAAAAAGTGTGCGCAGGCTCAGAAAGCCGGGAACTCAGCTGAGTGTTGGCGACTCGGAGCTGCTGGATCGGTCCGACATGGTGAGTCTCCATCCGCCCAGGGCGGCGGCCACTCTGCGGGAGGCTCGCGCCCATCCTCCGGCCAGGGTCCTAGTCGCTGGGTGTCTCCCCGCGGCATCGGGCGGGACCCGAATGCGCGGGCCTTTAGCCCCAGCCGAGGCGGAGCTGCCGGAAGCCGGTGTGTGAGGGACGCCCCGAGGCCCGCCCTCTGGCTCGCTGATAGCCTAGCATTTTGGGCCTTGTTGGCGACCCCAGCCAGGCTGCAACGTTGCATGGAGTCTAGGATACGGCCGGCCCTGTAGGCGCTTTACGTGCGCTGCCTTCCCTCCTCCGCTCTGTGAAGTAGGTACGGCCATTAGCGCCGTCTTCGCGCTTGGACGCCAGAGCCATTCGTCCCCAGGATTCGAACCCTAGGAGTTTGCCTCCTGTGGGCTCATTTTGGCTTGCGGGTCAAGAATTGGCGATTTCTACCCTGGGGATCCCAAAACCTTCTGCCTACGTTTACTGGGTGGTGCTTTCAAGCCTCACGAGTTGTACAGAATGTAAAAGATCTTTTCTAACGTTAAACCAAACCTCAGATTCTTATTTACGACTGGCATGATGGTGCATGCCTGAAATCCCAGCACTTGGGATAGCTAGGGCAAAAAGATTTGCAGTTCAATGCCAGCCTAGGTTATAAAACGAGTCCGTGTCGCAAAACAAAAACGTTAATATAAACTTTTTCAGCTCTTAAACTTTTATGTATATATGCATGTGTCAGCACCATTAGCGTGCCCGGCAATAGGGTCAGATCCCTTGATACTGGATTTACTGATAGCTGGGAGTCACACTCGGTCCTTTGGAAGAGTACCCAGTGCTTTTTAAGTACTGAGCCATCTCCTCACCCAGAAAACTACAAATATAGAAGCAACTGTGAAGAAAAACAGAATGGCAGCCCCTGGAGCAGCAGCTCTCAGCCTGTAGGTCCGATCCCTCTTCGGGTCGATCCCTCTTCGGGTCGGATGAACCTTTCACAGGGGTCGCATATCAGTTACGAAGTTCACTTAAAAATATCTACTATTGCCAGGTGTGGTGACTCATCTCTTTACTACCAGCAGTTGGGAAGCATAGGAAGGCGGATCTTGGTGAATTCAATGCCAACTTGGTCTGCATAGTAAATTTCAGGTCAGCCAGGGCTACATAGTAAGACTCTGTCTTTAAACTCCCGTCCCGCCTTGCCCCGCCCCCAAATTATTACAGGAGGCTGTGGATTTGAGCCCCGTAGAACTCATTCCAAACACACACACACACACACACACACACACACACACACACACACACACAGACTTTTCCAAACCTACTTCATTCTAAGGTTGCATAGTACCTTATGCTCATAGATAGTTTATGGTTTCCTATCCAGGCAGCACTGGTACTAACTGTCCTATCTTTGACACTCCTGCCAATGTTTCTACAGGATAGTACATATTGGTGGAAACTGTTCATTTAAAAAGTTAAATAAAACCATTCACACTTTTTGTCAATTTACCCTACCATGTAGCTGTTTTCCTCTTTTCCTGCTTTTTTCACACGTGTGTCTTTCAAGATGTCCATATTTGTGTATTTAATACCCAAAAGCATGTAACCATGCTGTTACACCATTATTCTTTGTTTTTCAAAACAGGGTTTCTCTGTGTATCCCTGGCTGTGCTGGAACTTACTGTAGACCAGGCTGGCTTTGAACTCACAGAGATCTGCCTGCTTCTGCCCCAATTAAGGTGTGTACCACACCCAGCCATGGTTGTACTAGAATTTGGCAAACCATCTCCCTGGCACATAGGCTAACTTGTTTTCCAGTTCTTAAATCACAGTCATAATGCTGTGGTCTCTAATTTTTACTTGGTTTTTAAATTTTGTCAGATTATTTCCTTAAAATTCTCAAGCAAAGACTTTGAGGCAAAAGGAGCAGTACTTACGGTTCGTACACTGTATTGTGTAGTTTTCCCAGGGGTTATTGACCTCAAGACCTTTGCCATGAGACCAGCATTAAAATGGTCCACATTGCTATAACTTTTCATTTGTTTACAAGAAGTGATCTTTTAGGTGTTTGTAATTTATCTTTGATGTGTTTTCTACCTCCTATTGGACACATTGATTTTTTTTTTAATATTTTATGGAATTCTGTTTGTTTGGTATGGTTTGGTTTTTCAAGCCAGGGTTTCTCTGTGTAGCCCTGGATATCCTGGAACTCACTTTGTAGACCAGGCTGGCCTCAAACTCAGAGATCCACCTGCCTCTGCCTCCCAAGTGCTGGGATTAAAGGTGTGCGCCACCACCGCCCGGCCTATATATAATGTTTTTAAAGTTATTTTTTTCTGTTAAATTTTGCTATATTAGGGATGAAACACAAGGTCTCATGCCTGCTGGGCAGATGTTCTACCATTGAACTAAACATCATTTACTTTTGTTTTTTTGGTTTTGTTTTTGTTTTGAGACAGATGCTCCCTATGTAGTTCATGCTGGTCTGGACCTTATGAATCTTCCTAAATGCTGAGATATCTGGGTGTGGTGGCGGCACCAGACTCCACAATCCTAGAGCTTTGATGCATATATTAGAGAATGCAGGAACATTGCCTCCTTTCTCCATTGTCTGGAGTTCATTTCTTTTACATGATTTGGCTTAATCAGGGGGTGATAGAGATGGCTTAGTGGTTAAAAGTACTTGCTGCCCAATCATGAGGCCTAATCTTTGTATACCTACCTGTACCTTTGTTGGGCAGTTCAAATGCCTTTAACTCCAGATAGCTCCAAGGAGCCTGATGCCACCTTTGGGCCTCTGCAGGCATCTGTGGACACATATGCACATATACTGAAACACACAAATGAATGGGCTACATAGTTACATGATTTGCCCCCCTCCCCGTCTCTACAAACCAAATATATAGATAAAGCCACTGTGCTATCTTCAGTTGTTTAGGGGGGCCTGCCTCCAGCCATAGCTCTTTTGACCCAGGGAATGGTACCCCTGTTTCTAAAGGCGCTTTTTTTTTTTTTTTTGGAGACAGTCTCTCTACATAACCCTTGCTGTCCTGTAGCTTACTAAGTAGATCAGGTTGGCCTTGAACTCACAGAGATCCACATGCCTGGCTTGACTACCTTTGAAGAACTTCTGACTAGATTCTGAGCCTCTGGAGGGGCACCCTGAGAGCAAGCACACTTCAACACCAAGTTCGAGCCATGGGGAGAGGAAGGTCAGTTAGGCTTCTGTTTATGGCTCCTGCTCCGCTGACCACTATAGAGAAGGAGTAATTAGACCTCATACCTGACACTCATTTCCACAGAGTCACATCTTTAATCCCAGCACTCAGTAGGCAGTCTGTGAGTCTGAGCCCAGCCTGGTCTACAGGGTGAGTTACAGGAAAACCAGGGCTGTTAGAGACCATGTTTCAAAAACAGCAACAAAAATAGACGGGCAAGAGATGTGACTATACAGATGGAGAATGGATGGAAAGGTAAAGCTCAAAGTGACAATTAGAAGCATGAATGACAGAGGGAGACTCCAAACATCTCATCTGCTCTCTTGACGGCTTCCATGTGCTAGGACATTCCCACTTTGAGCAGTTTCTGGATAATCAGAATTAGTAAGCCTCTTCCTGAGATCCATTTCCTGTTCCTATATGCCTAGTGTCACCCTGTCTGGGATGACATTAAGCCACTGAGTTTATCCTCATGAAGTCATTTTGCTCCTTTTGAAATATTTTCATTTGTGATGTTTGAGCCACAAATAACAAAGTTATTAAAAACTGTTAAAATTGTTAAAAACTTTAATTTTTTTTCTCCTCTGCCACATGTGTGAATCATGGGTATGTCTGTACTCCAGGAAATGGTGTTTATATTCTGCTCTCAAATAGCTGATGGGCAGGGGCGGGATAACTACATGGTAGTAAGTGGCCAGAAGTAGTGCTTATGTTGGACTGAAGCCCTAGGTGCCAGTGGGGGCTCTGCACAGGCCTGGCCTGAGCAGCTCTGGAGCAGTGCCAGTTGCCTGGGTGTTACTTGCTTTTGGATGATTGTGTCATTCATCTGCTGGAATCTGAAGAAGCTAATCCAGCCTATCTGTTGACTTCTACTCTGTCTTTTCTGGCAGGCAGAGGTGGAAGAAACACTCAAGAGACTTCAGAGCCAGAAAGGAGTGCAGGGCATCATCGTGGTGAACACAGAAGGTAGACATTGATTCACAGCACAGCCTCACCCAGACAGGCCCCCAGAAAACATCTTAGACACTGCATGTCCTTCCTCAGTCCTCTCATGAACCCAGATTCATTCTAATTTCCTTTCTTTAAAACACTTCCAGCCGGGCGGTGGTGGCGCACGCCTTTAATCCCAGCACTCGGGAGGCAGAGGCAGGCGGATCTCTGTGAGTTCGAGGCCAGCCTGGTCTACAAAGCGAGTCCAGGACAGCCAGAGCTACACAGAGAAACCCTGTCTCGAAAAAAAAAAAAATAATAAAACACTTCCAAAGCTCTAATACTATTCTTGGGGATTTTTTTCCCCTCCTTTTTGAGGCAGGGTTTTGCTGTGTAACCTAAGCTATCCTGGAACTCACGGTCCTCCTGCTTCCACCTCCCTTGTGCTGGAGCTAAAGGCATGCACCACCTGTTTTAGAAATCTTAACTTAGTTGTTAGGAAAATTTTTCTCAGTTCCACTGTCCTGGACAGTTCACAGCTGTCAATAATCCATGCTTTTCAGCCCTTGGGATCATCCGATTTATTTCTCATGTGATAATCAGAGTTGTTCAGACTTTTGTTTTTGAGATAAGGTCTCACTCACTATGTAGGTCGGCTGTCTCAAACTCACAAGAGATCCCTTTACCTCCTGGGTACTGGGTTAAAGTATGCACCATCTGAGCCAGGAACAGCCGAATGCCTTTAATCCCAGCACTGGGGAGGCACAGACAGAAAGCTGAGGCTGGCCTGATCTACATAGTTCAGGACAATGAGGGCTTTGTAGAGAATCCTATTTCAGAAAAAACAGGAGCAAAAAAAAACTAAAGGTGTTTTCTATCACACCTGACTATTAATACTCATTTTTAAATGTTTACTTTGGAGGTTTTGTTTTGATTTCACATAAGCAAAAACTTTTTTTTAAGTGCCAAGAGTTGGACCCAGGCCTCACACTCACTAGCATTTCCACGGAAGTGCTCCTTCATTCCCTTTAAGCAAAAATTTAAAGTGTCAGTACAATTTTTTATTTTTTATTATTTTTTTAGACAGTGTCTCACTATGTAGCCAGTGCTAGCCCGGAACTCATTGTGTACCAGGGTGGCCTAGGATTTATGGCATTCCTTCTACCTGAGTCTGTTTTGGCTAGGGGTGCAAATTGAATCACTGCGACCAACTAAGCACCATGTTGATAGACCTATTTATGTTGCTCCTACTGTGTGCTCACTAGACAGATATTGTGCATCCATTTGTGGTGATTCAGCTTTTTTGTGGATAATTCTCCACTTGATTTCTTTGTGCCCTGTTTTCTGGAAAATGAGCTTACTTGAATGGTTGGGAAGATGCAGGTGCTGACCCTCCCTGCAGAGGAGGTGTGGTGAAGGGGACTAGCCGGAAACACCCGCTTTTTGCCAAATAAAAGAGAAGTGCTTTATTCCTGTAAGCAGCCCTGTTGTTATCTGTATTAAGAAAACTTGAGTTTAGAAATTTAATTGATAAACTGGGTGGAGGTGCATTCCTTTAATCCCAGCCCTCAGGAGGCAGAGGCAGGTGGATCTCTGTGAGTTTGAGGCCAGCCAGGACCACACAGAGAAAACCTGTCTCAAAGACAAGGGGGAAAAAAAGAAATTTAACTGATGATTGCCTCTCATTACAAAGCCAAGATCTTTCCTAAGATTTATTTTTATTTCCTGCATATGGGTAGTTTTCCCTGAATATAATTAATAAGTATGAATCATGTGTGTGCAGTGCCTGAGGAGGCCAGAAGAGTGTGTCAGATCCCCTAGAACTGGAGTTACAGAAGGTTGTGAGCTGCTATGTAGGTGCTGGGAATCAAAGCCAGGTCCTCTGGAAGAGCCAGCTCCCTAGCCTACAGAGCCAAGATTTAAATCTAAGTTGGAGTGCACTGGATGGTCTGTGGGCCCCAATGGTCCTAGCAGCCCTAAGGACCAGCCCTGGAGAGCGTTCATAAACCTGTCTATGACAGCAGAGAGAAGTGGTAGAGGTCCAGCTGAACCTCATAGCCCTGCTTCTGACCCCTGGCCTGATGAACAGATACTACAGACCGGAACATCAGATCCCAGTGAATGGAGGCTGCAAACACAGCTTGTAGGCATGTGTAGCCCAAGAAGACGGCTGTCTGAGATGGCTAAAGCTGGCAGTCTTCTGCCATTTGAGTTTACTCGCTGACCTTAATGTTTTTACCCCTACTTAGCACATCCTCTCTACTGTTCCCAGCATCACCCTCCTTCCAAGACCTCCTCAGATTCTCTTTTTGAAGGCGCTAACCTCTAGGGCTGGAGAGATGACTCTGCAGTTAAAAGTATTTAACTGCTCTTGGAGAGAACCCACAGTGGTTTACAACCCCTGTAACTCTAGTTCTTGGGGATCTGATTCCCTCTTCTAACCTCCACAGGCTGTTACATGGTACACACATATGCACACAGACACACACACAGTATTACAGAAGAGAGGTGTGTCCTTGTATTGCTTGCACCCAGTCAGGCAGGGTGGTCGTAGGAAAGGAGCATGGAGTTATCCCACAGGCCTACATTTAAGTCCTTATCATTTGTGTATCTGTAGCCAAGTCACCTCATTATTCGGGGCTCCTGTTGCCTGGCACCAATGAAGATAGTGATGCCACCCACAATAGCTCTGGGTCTGGTCCTGGCACACAAGACTAGCACTGTGCCTTTCATATAGCAAGCCTTCTGTAAATAGTGGCATTGATTGCTAACCGCTAGCCAGATATTCTAGAATCAGGGATGTGAGGTAAGACACTGAACAGAAAGGGTCTCCCATGAACTGCTTTGTTCTTCCCACAGGCATTCCCATCAAGAGCACCATGGACAATCCCACTACTACACAATATGCCAACCTCATGCACAACTTCATCTTGAAGGCAAGGAGCACTGTGCGTGAAATTGACCCCCAGAATGACCTGACCTTCCTTCGAATTCGCTCCAAGAAAAACGAAATTATGGTGGCACCAGGTAAGGGTTCTTGCACCTTCATGTTTAGTTTCAGAACCCATAATAGGTTCTCTGTGGCTTATCAGGATAGTGTGGCACATTGGTGTGTCTACAGATTCAAGGTGGGCATAGGGGGTAGAAAAGGTCAAGTTGCTACACTGCCTACTCACTATCAGGTGGTATCTGCCAACAGATTTTCAGCAAGCCTCATAGAGGAATTATGGTTTCATGAGGGAGAAAGACACAAACATTAATTCTGATCATTCTCAGCTTGGTAAGAATTCCACAAGAATTTGGGACATGGAAAGGTTGATCAAGTCTGCCTGGGTAATCAACAAAGATTTCTCAGAAGAAGAGTCTTAAGGGCCAGGAAAATATGAGTCAGAAGGGGTGGAAAAGCTATTTCTATATGAAAAAGAATTTATCATCCTGTCTCCAACCGTGCAGCCAACTCCACGCCACTATTGGAGTAGATTGTTATTTTGAGTCGTCAATGAAAAACTTGGCTGGGGAATACAAGCATGCTGTGTTTAGGCCTTGGGATCTTTCTCAATGTAATGAGATGCTCACACTGGGAGAAGCCTACAAGAATGGGAAGTGTAGAGGGGAGGCATAGGGTTGCACCCTGCTCTGCCTCATGTAACTCACAGTACTAGAGTGGCAGACATGTTCTACAGGACTTCTGTGTGGTTACTTCTCTTCCCTGTCTTTTAGCCAAACCTTGGCTGAACATGTATGAGTTCTTACGTGGTAGTGCCTCAGGCTGCAGAATAGCCTGACTATAAAGGAAGGTGTGAAAAGTGAGACTTGGGTCCAACTTAGAAGGGCCTCAGACTCCAGAGTCAGCTGCGTGGGTCTGATCCTGTGGGCTGAGGCGCTTAGGGCAGGAAGTGATATGAGTTGTCCTGGTGGCACACGCCTTTAATCCCAGCACTCAGGAGGCAGAAGCAGGTGGATCTCTGAGTTTGAGGCCAGCCTGGTGTACAGAGTGATTTCTGGGACAGCCAGGACTGATACACAGAGAAACCCTGTTGTGGGGTGGGGGTACCTGCTAGTCCCAGCAGCAAACCAGTGTGCCTTCTCCTCCCAGGCCTACTCTTGCTCCAGCCCAGTCTGCCCGCTAGAGAGATGGGAGGAAAACCTGAGTCACTCACAAAAGAACTGTCAGGGCATTTACTCTAAAACTGCGTGCTTCATCAACACAGCTCTTGGCACTGATGCTCTCCACAAGCACATCTATGAAACATCAGATAGCAGGCTGTGCTGCTGTGATCCTCTGGGATAAACCCCATGGGAAGAACATGTTAAGGTTATAGAGCTAAGCCTTGCAATCAGATTTGAATGAAAGTCATCCCCTACGCCAGGTTCCTGCCATAGGACTATGGAGGACAGATCTCCATTTCCTTAAAACTAATATTGGGGATCATCTTTCCACTTAGTGGTTATGTCAGTGCAGCCGTGAGGTGCCTGCCCAGTGGCAGACTAGAGACTCAGTGTTGAGAAAAGAGGACATGGTGCCACAGGACTAACCCTTGGTAGACAGCGTCTCTCCACCTAGAGCTCCAGAGGTGTCTGGAAGTCCTGACCATGCAAGTCTCAGCTCAGTGCAATAGCACTTCCAGTTTGTCCTTGAGGGCCAGTGGACATTCAGAGTCCTTGAAGATAGTGCTTGAGTTCTCTGGGTTCACAGGCTCAGTAGCTCCAGCCTCATCAATGGAGATGAGTGCCCAGACCCTCACAAGGGCAGCAGACAGAGAGGTCTGCAGGGAGTTAACATGCTGGCACTTGGCCTAGCTGGTGGTTGCTGTGTCTCACTTGTACTCTAGTTATGCTGAAGTGTGTGTGACATATTGAAACAGTGGTGTTTCTTGGGGCCACCACACTGCTGCATTCCCCTTCCTAGGACCTTCTCATATACCACTATTCTGCTGGAACACACCACTTCCCATAACCAGCTACTTAGCTACACTTCCACTATTTTCTGTTTTCCACAGTAAGTTCTGTGAGGGCAGGGACTTGTAAGCACAGTGTTTAACAAATACATTAACAGATGGCTTTTGTTGGAGATAAGGTTTCTCTACATAGCCTGGCTGTTCTGGAACTATGTAGACCAAGCCAGCCTTGAACTTAGAGGTCCACCTGCTTCTGCCTCCCAGGTTCTGGGATCAAAGGCATATGGCACTATGCCTGGCCCCCAGATGGCTTTAATTTACTCCCATGGCAGAGATCCTCCTATTGTAGGTTAAGATGGATTCAGTAGAGGGTTAGGGTTAAGGATTGTCTGGGATGTGGTATGTAAGTATTTATGTATTTGTGCCTGGGAATATGTGTGTCCATGGAGTATCAGTGGAGGTCAGAAGAGGTCAACACATCTTCCTGGAACTGGAGTAATAACATTATGGGTGCTGGGAACTAACTGCAGGTTCTCTGCAAGAGCAGTAAATGCTCTTAACCAGAGCTGAGCTGACACTCCAGCCCCTAGGAAATGATATTTCAGATGAAAAATCAGTAGTGTATACTTTTATATACCCAGTTTTATGTTGTCAATACAGAAATTCTGAGTTTGGGGCCAGAACCTCTGTGAGTAAGGCTGGCAGTTCCAGCATGGATCAGGCCTAGCTGAAACTTGGAGGGTAGGCTTGAGGTCCCATCATGTACTGTGGGCAGACTGGAGTGACCCTACCTGAAAGGAAGAGGTCCAGTCTCTTCTTATTCACATAAATGGACTACTTGTGTCTTCTTGGGAGTTTAGTTCTTCATATTTTAACAAATCAAAGTGTTTAACAAAGTTCCACTTATTACCCTCACTGATGCAGCACACCACCTTTACCACCACATCCTGGCTGTCCAGATGGCTCAGCCTTTGTAAAGCTCTTGCTGCCAAGCCTGACCACCTGAGCTTGAGTCTTGGAATCTACCTGGTAGGAGGTTAGCTACTTTCTTCTGAGCTCTACCTGCATACTGTGGCATGTGCCACAAGCACACAAAGATTAAATTTCAGAATGTACAGTCATACAATACTGCTTCCCACAGGGTACTTGATGTGTTGTAGGATTTAAAACATGATAGCTTGGTTCTATTGGTTGTATATGTTTTTGCTGTTAGCTCGTTAATTATGTGTGAAACTGTAGTCATTTGAAGCAGTTAGTTGTCTTGGGTTTATTAGTAAAATGGTAGACTACTAGCACCTACCTAGTGATTTTGGGTTTTGTTGAGGTGCCATCTGAGAAAGCTTATCCATGACAGAGACACTCAGATTCCCAGAACGTAATGGCAACTTCCATATACTGCAGATTACTCTGTCATCAAGATCAGAACATTCATGACAAGAGCCCACATGTTTAAACCATGTTACAAAAGCCTCAATTGACATGCTGTGCTGCACAGAGCACCTGCATCTAAAAGCCATAAATGAATTTAGGATTGAGGTATAGCTCAGTGCGCTTTAGCATTTACAAGACCCTGGCTTTGAGCCTTAGTACAAGAAAAATGATCAAAATCAGTGGTTTGCTCTCACAGACAGCACTTTGCCCTATTTTGTTGATAAATGAGGCCTATCCATTTCTATGAGTCTGATTCATGAGACTGTATCATTAGAAAATGCTTCAAAAAAGCAAATAATTTCTTATAACCTTACAAAATATTCTTTGGGGGGTGCCGCTGCATACTGTAGAATGTAGAGATCAGCAACAGGCCAGGCCAGTCAGCAGGCTTATTCAGATAAACCAATGTGTCTATCAATCATATTATTGAAATCTCATTTACATTAATGTGTCTGTGTGCTCACATGCATCAAGTGCAGAGGTTAGAGTACAAGCCTTAGGAACTGGTTGTTTCCTTTCACCATTTGAGACCTGGGGGTTGAACTTGGGTTACCAGGCTATCTTGCCAGCCCCCAAATCTCATTCATTCATTCATTTATTTATTTGCTTTTTGAGACAAGGTTTCTCTGTGTAACAAACCTTGGCTGTCCTGGACTCACTTGTAGACCAGGCTGGCCTGGAACTCAGAAATCCGCTTGCCTCTGCCTCCCAAGTGCTGGGATTAAAGGCGTGCGCCACCACCGCCCGGCAAGACTCCACTTCTTAGCAGCCACTTGGCAGGAGACAATAAGAAACTTGAAGGTTATCTCCTGTTCCCAGCTGTGGAAAGTAGCCTGCTGCTGATGCTCTTATGAAAGCTTTCTTCCCTCGTGCATTGTATGCTTGGTGATTAAGGAGCTACTGTTATCTTTCTCCTGGTTACATTTAGTGATTTGTTTATTTTTCTCTTTTTCAGATAAAGACTATTTCCTGATTGTGATTCAGAATCCAACTGAATAAGCCACTGTTTTGGCATCCTGTGTCATTCCTTAACTTAATGACCCCCAAGAATAATAGTGTTAATCATGTCAGTGGGCACATGGTGGTTGCCTGAGAGCCCATATAGACCATGCCATTGATCAAGGGTACCCCTGTCCACCCCACCAAGGAGTGCCTCTGATGATCCAGTCAATTCCTAGGAAAGCTCGGTTCTCATTTCTAGGCTTTGGAATAAGAGATTATGATAAGTCCACACTCAGCTTCCTTCTGACCTTCACTTCACTTTGTCACCCTTGGAAAGGCCTGTTTTTTTCTTTAATTAAATATAACTTCAAAACCCCCAGACTATTGTGTCTTTACTAGATTGGAAAGCCTATTCCTATGTTAGCATGTGGTCAGCTGACGAGACCCATGGCTTTCAGGCACTAGCATGTTTTCATGGTCCCTAGGCCTGTTCCTCCTAGCACTTGTGGTACACTTCCTGAACAAGGTGTGGTATATATTAGTGCCCTGGTTCAGGGCCTCTTATCACTTAGATACCCTTTTCATCATCTACTCTTGCCAATGACTGTGTATTGCATTGCCCTGAGCAAAGGAAGAGAGGTGTCTTCCAAGTACCCACAATGCACCTGGTATACCTCAGGAGCTCAAACCATTGTTAAAACTGCCCGAAAGCTGGGCTTTTGGGAGGTAATGTAGGTGGGAGGGAACATGTAGTCCCCAGGGTCTCACAGCTAGGAACAGGGGTCTGTAGGTAGCCTGCTTTTTTCAGTCTTCCTCAGTAGCTCTGACCCTATCCTTTCCCAGTGAGCTCAATTTTGGTGATCATCCTTCCGCCTGTAGCATTGTTGTGTGTAAGGGGGTCTTTTCCAGGAGCCCCTCCCAAGGCCATAGACGACCCACTCTGCTGCTTCTCACCAACCCAAAAACCACTTGTATTTGCCATTACATTTTTCTCTTTTGTTACTTGCTGCACAGAAAAAAGACTGGTTCAGCTTTCTAATTCTGCTTGATCAGACACTGAATTAGGAGAACACACTTAAAGAAAAAAAAAAGAATGTTCAGGAACTAGAACAGTATGTACTGTTCTTGCAAAAAATCTATTTTCAGTTCCCAGCATCTATGTTAGGCAGCCCTCAACCACCTAAAACTAACTCCAGCTGCAAGGGAATTCCACACCCTCTTCTGGCCTCCAAGGGGACCTGTACTCATATGCACATACTCACTTAAAGATATACACATAACTTAAAATATTAAAAAAAATGTTCCAAAGGGTTATGGTTGGGATCAGGAGAATACATATCTAGCATGTGCAAGGCCCTGGGCTCAATCTCCAGAATCCCATAAACTAACTGGGCATGCTATCTAGTTAGGGGCCAGTCTGGAACATATGAAACTCTGCTTTAAAGAAAGATTCGGTTGTGGTGGCGCACACTTTAATCCCAGCACTCGGGAGGCAGAGGCAAGTGGATCTCTGAGTTTGAGACCAACTTGGTCTACAAAGAAAGTTCCAGACAGCCAGGGTTACACAGAGAAAACCTGTCTCAGAAAAAAACAAGAGCTTCAGAGGAACTCAATAGAGCAAGAGGAGGAAGAGAATGTGAGAGAGAAGAGCTCCAAAGGCCTCACCTGCTGCAAGGAGCAAAGGACAGTGATCACAGACTATTTGAATTAGGACACAGTTCAGCTGCAGAAGACCAAAACGGTGGCTTAGATATGACAAAAGATCTGCAACAAGCAAGATGGGTCAGCAAGTAAGCATGCTTGCCACAAAGTCTAATGACCAGAGTTCAATCCTTAGGACCCACATGATGGAGAGAACCTTCTGCAAGTTCTGTTACTCTTTAGTAACATTTAGCTATTCTACACCAGTGTGCCCATTTTTAAGGCCAAGCCCAGGGCTCCCTGCCTGCTCTAAAGAATTACACAACAAGATGCCTGCAATGTAACTGCAATTACACACACAAATGTAACTAAAATTTATTTTTAATTGATCTGGTTAGCAATCTAGAACTCAGGTACTTTATAACTTTCAGTTCCACCACCTGCAAGGGTAATCCTTGGCCTCATTCAAAATAGATGGGGCTAGAGGTCTGAGTTGGTTGCATGGAACACAGGGTTAAGCCTCCAGCACAGCACAGTCTGGATATGATGGTATACATTTGTAATCCCAGCACTCAAGAAGGAGAGACAAAAGGTCAGGAGTTCAAGGCCAGTCTAAGATCTGAAACACTGTCTTCTTTAAAAGATAGTTGTGGGAGCCTCAAACATCACATTCATATTCCATGAAGTTGTTGAAGAATGAATAGAGTAGGGTTGTCACGGTCTCCCAGAACTCCAACCAGCACTCTCTGCCAATGTTTTATTTTCCGAAATTTAATCACCTTGCTATCCTGAGCAGCACAGCTGGGAAATAGTCTTTAGTTAGGTGCACGGCTGCTAGAAAGACATTCAGGATTTTCTTTAAGGGGGAGCTGGGTAACAGCTGCAGCAGTACCAAACTGCGGTTTCTACCATGGGAGCAAGAGAAAGCATTTGGAGGAGTTTGTCATTGGATGTCTGGAGAGTAAACTGAGGGTTTAGTGTGACCACTGGCTGAGTTTGACAAGGAATGTTAAAGGAGGCAGGGAAGCAGGTGGCAGCAGCAACTTGTTGGGTAATTTTCTAGGGCAGGCAGGGAGCTTGGCCTTAAAAATGGGCCCACTGGTGGAGTATAGCCTACAGAAGGGAAAAGGGATTCCTAGAGGCCACTGCCTTGCTTCATCCTACAGGAATAATGGACAGGTGAAAGGCTTAAATGCAACCTAGAAGACTCAGAATTGAGGACACACTCCCAACTGAGGCTACGGTCAGGCTGAGGGACAAGAGCAGGGGAGGATTAGGTGGAGACACAGGTTACTTAAAGGAGTCAGGGACTTCCTTTGATGGTTTGCTTTTGAGGAGCCCCAGGCTCAGAGGACCTTGTTCAGGAGGCAGGCCTGAGTCTGACACAGGGAGAGGCTGGAGTCATAGGCATGCTCATCTACTTGGGACCTGCTGTGGCCTAGGCAGGACTAGAGGGCACGCCAGGTCTCCAGCTTGGAAGGCCAGTGTTGATGAAGGCAAAAACATGAGCACACAGCTCATCAGGAAGTAGCACCCTGTCACTTGGAGGTCACAATTAGACATGCCTGAGTGCTCCCTGGCTGGAGGGAAGAAGGAATTTGGAACAAGACCCAGCAGAAGAAGCTAAAGATCAGGATTAAGGCCTTTTGTGGACAATGAGGTTGATAGTCACGGCCTCTACTTGCCTAGCAATGCTGGAGGGCTTGGTGCTTCTGTGAATGAGGGAATCTACCACTGAGGTCTGAGGACGCCTGAATTGGTCTCAGTTCCCTCAAATCTTTGGAAAACTCTACACAGTGTTTAAAAGCAGGAAGTAACTTACTCAGAAATCATGACCTTGATTCAGGCCAGTCCTCCTGGTCCTCCAGGTCTGAAAACCAGCTTAATGGTACCTTAAATGAGACCTCCATGTAGCTGTACTAAAGCTGGACCAGATAATTCCTGCCCATTTCACCACTGTGCTGTCCTCCTGAGTGGCTCTCTCAGAAGTAGGTTCTAGTACTCTCTAGAACACTGGTTCCTGACCTTCCTAACACTGCAACCCTTTAATACAGTCCCTCATGTTGTGGTGACCCCAACTATGAAATCACTTTCATTGCTACTTTATAACTTAACTGTTACAAATCATAATGTAAATGTCTAATATGCAGGACATCTGATATACGACCCCCAGAGGGTTGTCAAAGTTGAGAACTGATGATAGCAGATGAAGAAACTGAGGCTAAAGTCCTCAAGTTATTCAGTGAGGTACAAAGCTACTCTGGACCCAGATCTGTCTCTGGCCTGCGTGCTTTCACACACTCAGAGAGGGAATGTGACCTGCCGAAGACTGCATAATAATTAGTGACTACCCATACTAAATGAAGGGTTGCTCCACCTCCATTCTACAGCCCCTGACACGCCTAGCTGCTGGCCCTTTCTCAGGCTCAAAAATGGAAGTCAGCAGCTGTGGATTGGTGAGAAGGAGTGGTAGGCATCGAGCAATGGAGGACATAATGTCTATGGTGAGACACCACCTAGCATCTGACTGTGGTAGCCACAAACTCAGTTTTCACACACAATCTAGTGGTGAGGAGACAGATGATCAATGACAAGGAGAAATGACACAGTAGACACCAAGAGAAGAGGTCATTCATTCAAAGTTTACTTAGCACCAGCCATATGCCACACTTGTCTATGTGCTGGAATATAGCAGGAACTAAACAGGAAAAACCTTGGGAACAGAAGCTTAGCTGGTGGTGAACTTGCCTACCATGAGGAAGACTGGGTTCGATCCTGAGCAATGCAGTAATAAGAAAAATAGATAAACAACCTTGCCATGAGGGGCTTGGATTTCAGATGAAGGGAATGGGTAAATAAAAATTGAAACAACATAGCATACTAAATCAATTCTTTGGATTATTATTATGTTTTAGGCCAGAGTCTCAGGTACCCCAGGCAAGCATCAAATCTGTTACATATACAATAATGACCTTGAACTCCCTGCCTATTCCTCTTGTTTTTTTGTTTTGTTTTTGAGACAGGGTTTCTCTGTGTATCTCTGGCTGTCCTGGAACTCACTCTGTAGACCAGTCTGGCCTTGAACTCACAAAGATCCACCTGCCTCTGCCTCCCTGAGTACTGAGATTAAAGCGTGCACCTGGCCATTTGGGACAGCTGTGAACTGCCATGTGGGTGCTGGGATTTGAACCCAGGTCCTTTGGAAGAACAGCCAGTGCTCTTAACTGCTGAGCCATTTCTCCAGCCCCCCACCCACCTATTCCTCTTAAGAGACAGGCTCACAACCATCTGTTGGCCTCTGTGGGCAACACGCATGCAAGTGGCACACAGACATCCATGCAGGCAAAACACCCATACACATAAAAAATTTAAATTAAAAAACAGAGAAATTGCCGGGCGTGGTGGTGCACGCCTTTAATCCCAGCACTCCAGAGGCAGAGACAGGTGGATCTCTGTGAGTTCAAGGCCAGCATGGTCTACAAAGCAAGTCCAGGACAGCCAGGGTTGTTACACAGAGAAACCCTGTCTCAAAAAGCCAATAAATAAATAAACAAACAAATAAATAAACCAAAAAAAAAAAAAAACAAACCCTGGCATTTGGGAGGCAGAGGCAGGTGGGTCTGAGATGCTGATGGTTCTACCCCAGGTGATGTGGTGGAGGTAAAGTGTGGTCAGATTACAGAACTATCCCAAAAATACGAGCAACCGGATTTGAGGCTGTGCCATGGGAGCAAACTGTCATGAATGACTGAGGTTTGGAGCACATTTTGGAGATCCTGAGTCTGTTCTGGGTGGGTCAAGTTTAAGGTACCCATGAGACATTTCACTTAGAAAACTTAAGGAGGTCAGGCTATTAAATCCTGGAGAGATGGGGGTTGCCCAGAGACCAAGGGCATAAAGAGGACAGGGGAGGCAGCACACAGGTGTCAGGCAGATCAAGAGCAGAGTCTGACAACAGACAAGAGGAACCACTTCCCCCAAGGCCATAGCTGACCCAGTTTTTCCAGCTGCCCTCAGTGGCCCCAAGAACACTCAATCTCCTGTGACACTGTTTATGAGGTTTGCCCACTCTGAGACATAGCTCTGTACCAAGAGCAAATTGGAGCCCTCAGGCCAAGCATGTCAAAAACCAAACTGTGGCATGCTGTGCCATTCAGGCTAAGGTTGCCCTCTTGAGCAGCTGTAAGAGACCTGGGTACACCCCTGACCACAAAGTCTAAACCTTTATGTCACTTCAAATGAAGTTTGCTGATAGCTGCTCCCTACTTGACTATGAGTCTATTCTGTTATAACAAGACATTTAAGTGAGTCCTATGTATTGAGACAAGGTTTGACTTTTTAGCCTTTAAGTCACAGTGATCCTCTGATTTTAGTCTTCAGAGTTCTGTGATTACCCACTGAGTCATCAAGCCTCACCTACCAAAAGCATTTTTCTTATTTTTTTTTTTTTTTTGGTTTTTCGAGACAGGGTTTCTCTGTGTATCCTTGGCTGTCCTGGACTCACTTTGTAGACCAGGCTGGCCTCGAACTCACAAAGATCCGCCTGCCTCTGCCTCCCAAGTGCTGGGATTAAAGGCGTGCGCCACCACCGCCTGGCCAGCATTTTTCTTATTTTGAGACAGGATCTCAGATTAGCCAGACTGCCCTTGAACATTGCTCCTCCTTCCACCTCTACCTCTAAAATGTTAGGATTATAGGCATTCACCACAAGTTCAGCCTTTCATAAACTTAGAATGGAGTTCAGAATTATCTCTTCCTAGAGAAAGATTCTATTATTTAGTAGGGATCCTCTTAATCCTTTAATAATGAGTAACCTTTGCCTTACAGTTTTTGTGTTAATTGTCTATCAATTTCTTTTGGTTTTCTCTGTATGCCCTTTTCCATATTACATTTGGTACCATCGGTGGTTTTTTAAACATTTATTTTCTGTTTGTATTCACAACGTGTGAAGGTCAGAGGCCAATTTGCAGAAATTGGTTTTCCCCTTTCACCACATGGGATTGAACTCGGGTTTGGCAGAAAGGATCTTTACCTAGAGTCATCTCGCTGCCCCAGCTTTTTATGTTTTTATTAATTTTTGACTTAGCATACAAAGAAATGGGTCTTACTCTGACATTTCCACTAGGACCCATATATTCCACTTTGTTCCCATTCATTCCTCTTGTAAACACTATGGCCTTCCTTCTTACTTTTCTTGGCCAATCCCATAATTTGGGATTATAGACATGTTGTCACTACATCCAGTCTGTGTGAAACTGGGGATCAAAACTAGGGTGTCCTGCATGCAAGGCAAGTACTCTACCAACTGAGCTACATCGCCAGCATTTTGTTTTTTCATTAGTGAATATAAAAGTTTTCTCCAGCTTTGCTTTTGTGCTATTTACCATCCTATTTACTTTCCTTCATAATCTGCTTCTGGCTTCTATGTTTCTGTGCCCTTCCTGGACTTGCTTTGTAGACCATGCTGGCCTCGAACTCACAGAGATCCGCCTGCCTCTGCCTCCCAAGTGCTGGGATTAAAGGCATGAGCCACCACGCCTGGCTTTTCCCCTGTATTTTAAACTACATTTTACACTTCTATTCTCTTAATGATCCTTCTTGTTTTCTCCTTTTTTCTTTTCTTTTTTTTTTTTTTTTTAAGTTTTTCAAGACAGGGTTTTGATGTGTGTGTGTAATTGCCCTGGCTGTCCTGGAACTTGATTTGTAGACTAGACTGGCCTTAAACTCACAAAGATCTGCCTGCCTCTGCCTCCTGAGTGCTAGGATCAAAGATGTGCACCATGACGCCTGGCCCCTTTTGTTTTCTTTAAAATTTTTTTATTTATCTATTTTATTTTATTTATCTATTTGCTGACTGTCTGGAAGTCAGAGGATAGCTTGTAGGAGTTGGTGTCCTTCTACTAACCAAGAGGTGATAAAGTATTTTAAATATCTTAATATTTAAAATATTAAAATTTCTTCCCAGGTTCCATCGAGAGCTGTCCTGAGACAGATTTAGTAATTCTGTCTACTCGCCACAAGGGAAGCCGGACCATAGAAGACATCCAGCAGTAACCCCCAGAACAAAGGCTAACTCTTACACTTAAAGACATTTTCTCGAAGGGGAAGGTCTCTAACATTAGTGAAAATACTGAATAGGATTTAAGGCTGTAATTTAGGAAACTAATCCTATTGTGGTACCTTAATATGGGGCTGCCACAGACTAGGAGTTTAGCAGCTTAGAGAAAGTACTAGATGGGATATAAGGCCTGGTTGATCCACTCTGCCAGGGCCAGACTCTTTGATCTAACATATCCTGGAAATTGAACTCAGGTCCTCATGCTTGAGGGTAAACACCCTTATCCACTGAGTCACC
Source organism: Lophiomys imhausi (assembly GCA_907164525.1). Lineage (NCBI taxonomy): Eukaryota > Metazoa > Chordata > Mammalia > Rodentia > Muridae > Lophiomys > Lophiomys imhausi. The sequence continues at coordinate 4,834,501 of CAJQZJ010027415.1, read as the reverse complement.
TAGGTGCCTCTCCTTTTAGTTTTTGAAATATATACCTGATCAAGCAAACAATAATCAATATCTTTCCAAACATATCTAGCTCCCTAGGACATTAAAAATAATGAACCAAACCCCCCCAAATCAAGATCTCACTAGACCAGGCTAACCTTGAACTCAAGAGATCAACCTGCTCTCTGTCTACAGAGTGCTGGGATTAAGGCGTGTACCACCACCACCCAGCCTCCTTAAGACAATCTTAGTTCCATTGCTCTCTCCTTAGGAATTCTTGTGACCTGAACAACTTGTTTTTGTACCCCACAATTACTATTTATGACATAATTAAGTACTTGTATCCATTAATTTGTTTACTAGTTTCCATCTAATTTTCTTTTTAGTTATATGTTGTTTCTGAAGTACATTGTTTTGATTTTTTTAAAGCAATGGTCTTTTGTAAATTCTTTTATTTTATTCTTTCTTTCTTATCTCAACTCTAGCCCATCCTCTTGCCTCAAACTCCCATAAAGCTAGGATTACAATTGTGACCAACTGCATCTGGCATTAATCCTGGTTTTTATCAATTTTATAAGTTCTTCAGGAGCTGACTCTGTGTCCGTGTGCGCCCCCTCCACCGCAAAACCTGGGACTGAAAGGACTCTAACTGTGAATTTTTTGAGTGTTGTCAATTCTGAGTGTTCTCCATCAGCTGGTTAACTGCTTCTGCTATATCTTCCCATTCAGTGATTTTTTTTTTCCTCGCCTGCTTTATCTAAATCGCTTATTAACCTCATACTGGGTGGCTGTGCTTTCGATGGCTGTTCCAGAATTCTTTTAAAGCCTAGGCGGAGGGCTGGAGTGATCGCTTAGCAGTTAAGAGCACTTATTATTACAGAGAACCACAATTCGGTTCACAGCACCGCTAGGCACTCCAAGCCTAAGGAAATCCGACCCCATCGTCTGACCTGCGCGGGCACTTGCAAACGCGTCGTACGCTTACAGACGCACAAAAACTTTTAAAAGTCTGGGTGCTCCACCCCCCCCCCCAACCCCGCCCAACCTTCGTTACCACCTTTCTTCTCTAATGCTAAGTTCGGTGAACGCGCCGCGTCCAGGAACTGGTCTGCAGGGGAGAGACTTGAAGGAGGATACTGTCTGACTCCACCTCAGGCGCAAGGGTCAAGACAAGCCCGCCGACCGTGACGTCACAAAACTGTGACGCGCCCAGGAGCTCCGCCCCTCGAAACCTGCGCCGGGAATCCGGGCTGTCTGCGCCGTGGCGTCACAGGTCCGGGCAGGCGGGTTTTCCGTCGGCCCAATGGGAGCGGTGTGCCGGCCTCCCCTTTAAGGAATGTTGTGACCTGACGTCACCCAGGCGAGTTATCTCCCGCAGCCGCCACCATCGGGCTCAGCGCGAGTCCCGCAGCCCTTGAGCTCGAGCCCCGGAGCCCCCGGCGCACCTAACCGCAGCCACATCCCTGAACCGCGCGCCCCGGAGCCCCGGCTGCGCGCCCCGCCGGGCCTGCGCCATGCCCTCCGACCGGCCTTTCAAGCAGCGGCGTAGCTTCGGTGAGGCCCTGGGGACGAACTGCCAGCAGGGACCGAGGGATGGGGGTGCCAGTCGACCCCGATTGCCGCAGGTGACGTCAGCCCTATGACGTCAGGCACCGGCCGGCCAGACCCCGGGTGGGGTGGCCGCAAGGCCTGGCAGGGTCGCCCGCCTCCCTACCGAGTCCCCGGTAGAGGGCTGTGGGGCCGATGGCCCCGGGGGCGGGCGCTGGGGCGGGGCGGACCCGGAGCCGCCCCTCGGGGATGGCGAGGCGGAGTCGCGGGAGGCCTAAGCACGGCTGGGCCTCACGCCGAGCGCTGTCCGCAGCTGACCGCTGTAAGGAGGTGCAGCAGATTCGCGACCAGCACCCCAGCAAGATCCCGGTGAGTCTCTAGCCCCCCCCCCGGCCACGCCCTGCCCTGCCAGGTCCCGCCCCTGGCTTACGAGTCTCCCGCCCACTCCACTCCCAGGTGATCATCGAGCGCTACAAGGGTGAGAAGCAGCTGCCTGTCCTGGATAAGACCAAGTTTCTGGTCCCAGACCATGTTAACATGAGCGAGTTGGTCAAGATCATCCGGTGCGTGGGCAGCCTCCTCCAGGCCTTGGGTGGGGCACGGGCCAGGTTCCACTAGAACGCATGGAGTGGGTCAAGGGGACATGATATGGGGCACCCAGCTCCTGTTCTAGGAGGCTGGGAAAGGTCAAGGTCGAGGTTGAGGTGAGCTTCAGTAAAGAGGTGAGAGACTAGCCCGGGCTGCGATGAACGGTAAGAGAAGATTCAGAATCATTTTGGGAGGGTCACCCAGGCCCCCAGCAGGCGGCCTCCTCACCTAGCACGCCCTCCTGCCTCCACAGGCGCCGCCTACAGCTCAACCCCACGCAGGCCTTCTTCCTGCTGGTGAACCAGCACAGCATGGTGAGCGTATCCACGCCCATCGCTGACATCTATGAACAGGAGAAGGATGAAGACGGATTCCTCTACATGGTCTATGCTTCCCAAGAAACCTTTGGCTTCTGAGTCAGGAGAAGGGGTTGGGGGTGGTTGGGAGTTCTGGTCAGGCTCTTCCCAGGGAAGTCCTGGCTCCTAAATTAAGCTATTTCAGTCCCCAGTGGGTTAGGCAGAGATGTGACAACCCTTCCCCCCATTTAGGGGCCACCAGCCAGCCTATCATATCCTGGGTGGGTCCTGGGCCAGTCATGTTAGGGTTGCTCCTTTGGGTGCTGGCTGGGTTGGAAGTGAGTGGGGAGAGCACCCCTGCTGTGTGGTTTTGTCTGGGATTTTTTTTTTTTTGTTTTTGTTTTTTGCCCTTGCCCTGTCTGCCCATCTTGTCCCTCATCCACCTGAGGCTTTGCCTCCTGCCAGGACTTGCCCACCCCTGAAAAGCTGGCTCCCCCTGTCCTGACATGGTGTACAGGTCTGTGGTCATTTCCTCTGCAGAATAAAGATTGCTCAGGCCTGCCTGGCCCTTTGCCTCCAGCTGCTTGTTTGGGAGTAGGGGGGCTGCTGGGTGACTATGTCCACATACTCAGTCAAGGATACAGACTTGTGTTCTGTGGACTTTGGGTTCCCAGAAACCCACTCCTTAGTACAGATACCATGCAGTATTAGGGACCGAACTCAACCCACTCCTAGAATAGATGTCATCAGAACAACAATGAAAAAACCCACACGTTTATTAAGTAGCCATAACCTATACAGCCTGCTCACCTGCTGCTTCCCCTTCCTTTCTGTGCAGTCACAAAGTGGGGGGTCTAAGTGGGTGCTCCTAGCTTCTCCCCATGGGCCTTGTTGCCAGCTATGAGTCCCCTTTGGTGCCAGAGATTTGTAACCCTGGACTTGAACGTCTTCTGCCTGAGGACTCGCCTGCTGGCAGCTCTGGATGAGGGACCTGGCCCAGCTTGTGGCCCTTCCCCCTCCTGTCCATGCAGCTCTGTGCCAGCCAGGGCTACTTGAGCACCAGCATGGCCTCTGTGCCGTCCTTGGCAGTCAAGTAGAGGCCATGTGTGAGGTAATACTCCCGTCGCAGGAAGGCATAGAAGTAGTCGGAGATGAGCAGGATCTGTCAGGAGAAAAGCATGAGAAACCACAGGGCACCTTACAGAATATGGCCCTTTGTAGGGTTAGCTCCTGCCTAACATCTCCCAGTCTGTAAACCTGCCCAGAGACCTCCTTCCCTCTTGGCACATACCTAGCCCTGAAAGATCTTACTGGCCATCTGGCAGCTGTCTGTATTCTACTTTACACCACCATCCTTGAGAATCCAGACCAGTGTTCTTGCAAACAGTGGTGCATCCTATCCAGAACTCAGGACAAAACATTGCCTAATGTTTCCCCATACACAGAGTTGGGCAATGGTGGTGCACACCTTTAATCCAGCACTTGGAAGGCAGATCTCAGCCTCAATCTCAAAGATCTGACACCCTCTACCTCCTAAGCACCAGGATTAATGGCACCATGAACCACTACTACCAGCTATTGCCAACATTATTAGCTTATAAAAAAATTATTTCCAGATTTAGCTAGTTTCATCTGCCTTCCTTTGACCTAGCCAGCTAATCACTGTGTGATGAGTTGTGAATTCTGAATTTGCACTTGTTCCTCGCCTACCCTGGCACAGGAGCCAGGCTTTCCCTTTCCCAGACAGAACATCTCAGGGTCAGGGTGAGAAAACCCTAGGGCTCAAGGTCAGCAATCGCTGTCTCAATCAGGCTGACCAAAGGCTGCCTGGTTGCTTGCTGATATGTACAGAGTCCTGTGTCCTTTTGTGGACTGGGCCCTTGGCACATCACTCACTTAAGGGTGCACACCCAATAGTCCAGACCTCCAGATATGGCCTTGGACAACAAATTGAATGCCTCCAGCCCCAGTTTCTCTGTAAAATAGACCTTCCAATGAGAGAATGGCAGGAGTGTGTCCAGAGACTATCCGTGTTTTTGAACCCTCCAAAGTCTTCTTAGCTGCCCCAGACAGGGCTCTGGAGACCTAGATCTCTGGCTTAGCCCAACCGCTGACCCGTCTCTTGCTAAGTACCTACCATGTCCTGGGCCTTAGCCTCCCCATGTGAGGTAAGAGGTTGTTGGTGGTGGTGCTTTTAAACTGTGGTGTCTCCAGTACCCTCCTTTGGTGAGGTGGGCAGTGCCCTGCCAGCTCCAGTTACTCCAGTCTTAGGCATGTTGGGCTGAAAGGGGTTTGGGCTGACTTTGGGGTCAAGTGTACAAGTGAGACAGATTCTGTTCTTCTCTGGGGCTCTACAGAGGGTGACATCTAGCTGAGATTGTTGGCCCCTTTGATCTTGTGGTCAGACTAAGTTGGAGCAGGTAAACGCCAGTGTCAGAAGCACACAGGGTCCACCCTTAGTGGTTGAATGTAAAGTTTCAGTTTGAATGAGTTTGTGTCAGCAGAGAGGTTAAAGGAGTCAGGACCTAGTCTGGGGTAGGTGAGCTAACCACAGACTTGAAGGGCAGGTAGATATTGACTAGATGAAAATGTTCCAGGCAGAGGAAACAGCAAAGATCCTGTGGTGAGACACAGTACAGGGCAATGATGTCCTGTGTGGCCCGACCAGGTGCAGGCCCATGGAGCTCTAAGAGGCTGAAGCATAAGAAACCTTTGGGGGAACTCAAGTCAAGTAGTAACACGATCAGATTTGTGCTTTGAAAAGCTCCCTCTGGCTGCCTGGCACAGGAGGGGGTTTGAAAGCAGGGAAGTGGTTTTAGTACTGTTTAGGTGACAGCAGTGATTTTGTCCAGAGTGGTGGTTGCAGGAATGGATAGAATTTGTGTTTTGTTTGTTTATTGTTTGTTTTTTTGAGACAGGGTTTCTCTGTGTAGAAACTGTGCTGGAACTCATTCTGTAAACTAGACTAGATTCGAACTCACAGAGAGCTATCTGCCTCTGAGTGCTGGGATTAAAGGCCTTATGCCTGCCTGATTATGCAAGTTCCAGGAAGCCTGAGCTAGAGTAATTCTGTATTTCAAAACAGACCTCAAAACTAAATGTGGCAAACCAAGTCTGTAGAGTTAGCATCAGCTCGAAATCACAGGGCTGGTGCGTTCTGACAGGACACTGAAGTGGGCTTGTTCTGCGGATTCTTTTTTTTATAGCTTTTTTTTTTTTTTGCTCTTCTAGATTTATTTATTTTGCTCTGTTTTGCCTGCATGTATGTAAAGGAGGTATGTGCCTGTTGGGGTTGTGAATCACCATGTAGGGTACTTGGGACAAACTCAGGTCTTCTGCAAGAACATCAAGTGTTCTTTTTTTTGTTTGTTTGTTTGTTTTTTGGTTGTGAGCCTAGCCTTTAATGGCTGAGCCATCTCTCCAGCCCTTTTTTTTTGTTGTTGTTGTTTTTGACACAGGGTTTCTCTGAGTATCTCTGTCTCAGCCTGGATACTTTGTAGACGAGGCTGGCCTTGAACTCAGAGATCCACCTGCCTCTGCCTCCTGAGTGCTGGGATTAAAGGCCTGCACAACCACACCCAGAAATTATAGACAGTTGTGAACTGTCATGTGGGTGCTGGGATTTGAACCTGGGTCCTTTGGAAGAGCAGCCAGTGCTCTTAACCGCTGAGCAAGGAAGCCCCATGAAGTGTTCTTAACTGCTGAACCATTTCTCCAGAACCCTAGGTATTCTTTAAAAACAAATGAACAAAAAGAACAAATCTCAGTCTAATGACAAACATCAGACCAACCTAACTTAGGGGACTTGCCCAATGTTCCTTATGCCTGTCAAAGTTATGAAAAACAAAGAAAGACAATGATGCAGAGCAGAGGACACTGGGAGACACAACCAAGTATAACATGGTCCCACAGTTGGTCCTGGAAGAGGACATGACTGGAAGAGTTAAGTCCCAGTGAAGCTTCCCTTCAGTTAATGGTGAGGTCCCAGGTGCACTCTTAGCTTGACAAAAGTTCTGTGCAATGTAAGATGTACAACACAGGAAAAGAAGAATGGCGTGTATAGGGCTTCTCTATACTATCTCTGCAACCTTCTGGACTCCATGACAGTTCCATAATAAAAGGTTTATCTAGAGAAACACAACAAAACCAATTGTGGTCTCTTTTGTTGTTGGGTTTTTTGTTTGTATCTGCTTTGTTGCTTTTGTTTGTTTTGAGACAGGGTCTCACTCTGTGGCCCAGGCTGGTCTGGAACTCTCTATGTAGACCAGGATGGCCTGAACTCAATGTGATCTACCTGCTTCAGTCACTGGGATGCTCAGATTAGATATCAGCCTCTGTACCTCATACCAAGATTCCCGAGGTATCTTCAGAACTATGCATCCTGCACACCCTGACAGAAGTCTGCTGTTTCCCTCTGCCCTCATGTCTCCTTCCTCAGCAGCCCCTGTAACCCCATGCTCAGTCATATGACCCCAGTGGGTGGCATCTGCTTCAGCTCTGGAGCCTTGGGCCTGGCACAGGGCTCATACTCTGGGTGCACGCATTGGCCCTTAGCCTTTTGGCATTACCCTCCAGGCATGGCGTGGTGAGACTTCATTCCTCTTTGTCAATCACAGCGGCCCCAGGGATGTTCTCCTCTGGTCTGTGGTGGAGACTTTATGAGGAGCCAGGGCCACAGTGAACCAAATCAAAACTGAAATGAGACTTAGAACATGCTTCAGCACAGATCTGACAGAAGAGATCCAGAAACAAAAGATTTTCTAAATATCTGTCCCTGGCCAGGCCCTTAAGGAACTTCACAACTCCTGTGGCTGAGGCCCATTTATAACCTAGGTCACAAGTAAAAAGTGAAAAGTCAGGCCACATCATCAGTCCTGCCTGTCTACGTCCAAAAATCTGAGTTCTTTCCATCACCCTACACCTATGGGCTTGGCATAGGTACCATCCAAGGCTGGCTGGTACTCCATACCCTAACAAACGCCCTGTAGGGCTGTTCTCCCCACTCCACAGATAGAGAGCTGTAGCCACTCTACCAGATGCTTTTTGGAAAAGGCAAAATAAGTTTGAGACCTCAGGGCCAATTGTGTTATCCATCTTGACCAATCAGCCTCTGGACTGCAGAATCCTTGAAACACAGATGTGGTCACCTCCGTCTGTCTTGACTCCCTAGGCGTCTTCTGTTGGAGACACTGACACTCTTGGGGACTTCAACTGGTTGCCATGGTTGGCAAACTGCTGCCTCCTTGGCCACCTGCCTGGAGTCTAGGCAAGCAGAAGCCAAAGGAGGCTGGCAGCTGACTGTAGAGCTGGAGCTGGAGCTTTGGCCTGACTGCCCACACCCAAACAGACAGGGCAAGGGAGAGGAGTAAACAGAGCTTCACCTTCCAACTCTAAAGATGCAGAACAATAGGGAAAGAGGAGGTGTGGTGTCACAGGAATTGTACCTGAGAGGTGGAGGTAGGAGGATCAGAAATTCAAGGTCATTCTCAGCCACTTAGTATGTTTGTGGCCAGCACCAGCTGAGCTGAAAGAGAGAGACTGTTGGGCTGGAGAGATGGTTCAGCTGTTAAAGCTAGACTCACAACCAAAACATAAGAAAGAGAGTGTCTCAAAAACAAACAACAAGGGCTGGAAATGGCTCCGTGGTTAAGAGCACTGGCTGCTCTTCCAAAGGACCCGGGTTCAAATCCCAGCACCCACATGGCAGCTCACAGCTGTCTGTAATTGCCGGGTGTGGTGGCCCATGCCTTTAATCCCAGCACTCGGGAGGCAGAGGCAGCTGGATCTCTGTGATCTAAAACAAATAAAAAGCCACAGAAATTACTGGGCCTCAAGTTGATGATACGAGGTAGGACAGTAGTCTGGTGCCAGAGCAGCAACTGTTATTTACCTGGGCCTTTTGAATTCTCAAAACATTATTGTTCTACGCCATACTTTGTCCTCATAACTACCTTCCATGTGAAGAAACCAAAAGTACAGCCTCTCACCAGACCACAGCAGCCTCCTCCACACCAGGCTCAAATCTCTTTTCCTGGCAGCATACAGTTTGCAGAATCTGAATCCTGTCACATTTATCCTTAGTTGAAAACTAATGGCTCAGCCTGAACCTCAGCATAATGAGGTCCCCAAGGGCCAAGTAGCTCTGACCACTGCGGTCCTGAGACGCTCCCATTGTTTGT
>CAJQZJ010027415.1:4784745-4825892 GCA_907164525.1 Lophiomys imhausi | reverse complement strand
CCCAGAATTACTCTTTTCCTGTGGTGGCCCCTTCTCTCTTTCTCCCCCTTCTTCCTAGAACCCAGCTGGATCCTATATGATCCCAGAACTAGATTTAGAAACCACTTCCCCTAAGAAGCATTCCCAGCCCTGGCTCCATGCTCCCAGCCCTCACTGACCCCATTACACATCACACTGCTTTGGCCTGTTTGTTTTTTTTCATTCTCTCTCAGACTGTGGAAGGAGGGCTAGGTCTCATTCACCTATAGGGCTGTAGAGAGCAGTATTTCTATGTATGCAGGAGCATGATGAGCTAGCTCTCTCAGGAAGGACTTAAACAAATGGGAGGCTCCTCAAATACAAGCAAAGGAAGACTACCAAGGTGTTTCATTTAAAAAAAAAAAAAAAAGATACTTTCATCACGATGAACACACACAAACTGTCCATGAGCACATGACACTTGTGAACCATGGAGAAAGGCTCAGAAGGCCAAACAAGGACATGATCGGATTAAAGAGATCACATGGGCCCAGCTCATTGTAAACCCTCCTTAAGCATGAGCCACTATAATTATAATTTTGAAGTAAAATTTCTCTGTGTTCTCTGTCCCTAAATTTATTTAGGGTGACTGGGACACTTTAGCCTTTTCTTTTAGAAAAGCCAAATTCATGAAAGCTGTGTGTGTGCATGTGTGTGGGTGCGTGTCCATAAATCACTGATCAGTTTGTCACACCTGTAATCCCAGCATTTAGGAAGTAGAGGCAGAAGGACGAGTAGTATAAAGCCAGCTTCAGCTACACAGCAAGCTGGATAAAGTTAGGTACATGAGACCCTATCTGAACATTTAAATAGGAAAGAAAAGAAATTGTCTCATCATCCATGCCTGAAAACTCCTCTAGGTGTTTGCTGTGCATACATGAAGAGCACAGTCTTCATATGTCACATGCCAGTTTGTATCAAATCCATTAAATACCACATGAGATGGGGATTATCACCCTAGAATCTGAGACTGAGCAACTGTAACCTAAAGAAGTCACGTCACCTGTAGAAAGTCACCAGTGAGGGAACTGTAGGAGTCTTCAAGAAATCAACCAGTGGGGCAGGGCGGTGGTGGCGCACGCCTTTAATCCCAGCACTTGGGAGGCAGAGGCAGGCGGATCTCTGTGAGTTCAAGGCCAGCCTGGTCTACAAAGCGAGTCCAGGACAGCCAGAGCTGTTACACAGAGAAACGGTCTCGAAAAACCCAAAAAAAAAAAAAAAAAAAGAAGAAATCAACCAGTGGACTTCAATCTTCTCTCTCACACTCAAGCACACACACACACACACACACACACACACACACACACAAACACACACAAGTACACATGCCTCATTAGATGGTTGACTGTTGTGTTGTCATTTTCTGTTACTGACTCTGAGGCAATGCTAATTACCAAACAATGTGTACCACATGATGAAAAATATTTAATGGCCCCAGAGAGAGAGAGCAAAGCCTTACTCATTGGAGTACCTGCTGGGGTAACTAAGAATCTACATATATTCATTCTGTAATAGGGCATAATATTTTCAACATGGACAGAGCAGGACCTTACAAAACTCAATAGGTCAAGTGCTCTATGCAGTCTACATAAATAAAGACAGCTGACAATGATGGTCTGCATTCTGGGCACCATCTGTGGTCATCTGGCATACAGAACAGCTCTCACTGCCTGTACCAGGGAGGAAAGAAGGAGGCCAGAGAAATATATCTTTCTCTGTTAGAAAGGTATTCATAAGAATAGGCTGTGGAAGCCGGGCGTGGTGGCACACACCTTTAATCCCAGCACTAGGGAGGCAGAGGCAGAGGCAGGCAGATCTCTGTGAGTTCGAGGCCAGCCTCGTCTACAAAGTGAGTCCAGGACAGCCAGGCTGTTACACAGAGAAACTCTGTCTCGAAAAACCAAAAAAAAAAAAAGGAAAAAAATAATTGGCTGTGGAGTGAGCATCTATCTCTGAACGTCTGATATCTCAGGTGGAAATGCCAACACAGAAGCAAGACTATGGAGGACATGAAGAGGCCAGGTTTAGACAGAGAGAAGAGGGTGGAGGTAACTGCAAACTGATCTCAGCCAGAAATCATAATTTCACCTCTACCTTTCTATGCTTCCCCCCTCCTCAGAGCCCTGGTCTGCTCTCCATTTTCCCTCCTTAAGGCAAGTTCTTGTATGCACAGAAGCATGAAGCTCACGCTGGTCTGGAACTGGAGACCCTTTGGCATCAGTCTCCCAAGTGCTGGGATTACAAGTATCAGCCACCACAGCCAGCTCCCTTCCCTATTGCTTTCTCTGGCCTCTCAACAGAAAGGCCATTTTGTTCCTACTCGATTTCTCAACCAACTATGCACATCTGGCCACAGATCATGTTTTCTCTGGTTGCCTTTGATTTGTTCGTTCATTCGTTCATTCATTCATTCGTTTGTCCATCCATCCATCCAACAAATCCTTTTGTAAACAGCTGTTCTGTGACACTCATTGATCTGGCAGTTGGGGACCCTCTAAGGGGAAGACAGGTCGATCCCTGCCTTCAGGAAGCTCGCTATCTATCAAGGAGGCAGACAGCACAGCTTTCAAGGAAATGGATAGTGAGGCCAAGAAAGAGTTGCCGGGCAGTGGTGGCGCACGCCTTTAATTCCAGCACTTGGGAGGCAGAGGCAGGCAGATCTTTGCGAGTTCGAGGCCAGCCTGGTCTACAAATTGAGTCCAGGACAGCCAGGGCTACACAGAGAAACCCTGTCTCGAAAAACCAAAAAAAAAAAAAAAAAAAAAGAAAGAAAGAAAGAAAGAGAGAGTTAAGAGCCAGTGAGTTGGCTCAGCAGGTGACTGGTGATCTGAGTGTAAGCTCCAGAATATGAGAATATATTCATATTCAGAATACAAAAGAAGAGAACCAATTACTGAAAGCTGTCCTGTAACCCCATGCACTTGTCATGGAACATATCTATCACACATGTCATACATATACACACATACAATAATAAATAAGTAATAATAATTAGATAACAAGGCAGGAGAAGTTCATGAGAGGCCTAAGGAGGTACTAAACTATTAAGAAAATTCTAATCTCTGTGAGTTCAAGGCCAGCCTGGTCTACAGAGTGAGTTCCAGGACAGCCAGGGCTACACAGAGAAACCCTGTCTCAAAAAAAAAAAAAAAGAAAAAGAAAATTCTAAATGTCCCATATCTGCATTCAGTGGACCCACAGGTCCAAACACAGGGGCAGTATACTCTTCCAGGTGAGGGGCTCCTTTCTTTAGTCAACATTCCAGGTTAATAATCTTTTTTTGTGTTATTTTATTATTTTTAAATTTTATTTATATTTTAGTCTTCCTACATAAACTAGGCTGGACTTGAACTTCAAGGTAATCTTCATATACCGCAGCCTCCAAAATATTAGAATACAGTTATATGCCACCATACCCAGCTCAGAATAAATGATATGACTAAGGGAAAGCCTAGTAAACAAATGCTCCCTCCTGATACATCCTTTTAGTGATCTGGCAATAGTGGTGATGGCAGCATCAGCAAAACTCAAGGTCAACAGCCTCCAAAAACATTTAAGCCAAGGGAGCTCTCTAAGTCAGGGAGAGCTTCGAAGGCCAATGACAGGAATGTAGGCTGCCTAACAGTCTGCCAGCTTAAGGGGTATCTGGACCTCTGCTGGGAGGCACACTCTGAATAGCAATTTGCTAATATCTTCCAAAAATAGAATATTCACATGCCTTCTGATTCTTCAAATCCTACCACTTAAAATCTACTTTAAAAGCATTGCTATACACTTATGAACTATGTGGAAGAATACAAAAGCCTCTTGCATTTCAAGTCACAAAATAACCAGAAGCAACCTCAAATCCCAACAGTAGAGAGTTACCCAGTCAAACAAATCACAGTGCCTGCTACCCAAGGAGTATGATGAGTCACTCCACACATTCATCTCAAGAGGCTGGGGAGAGCAAGTTGGTAGAGTGCTTGTTTAGCATGCATGAGACCTGGGTTATTCCCCAGCATGGCATAAAACTAGGCATGGAGGCACATGCCTGTAATCTCCACATTTAGGAGGCACACAGAAGGATCAGCAGGGGCTAGAGAGATGGCTCAGAGGTTAAGAGCACTGTCTGCTCTTCTAGAGGTCCTGAGTTCAATTCCCAGCAACCACATGGTGGCTTACAACCACCTATAATGAAATCTGGTGCCCTCATCTGGCCTGAAGGTACACCTGCAGACAGAACACTGTATACATAATAAATAAATAAAAATCTTTAAAAGAGAGAGAGAGAGAGAGAGAGAGAGAGAAGGACCAGTAAGTAGTTCACGGTCATCTTCAACTACATAGCAAGTTTGAGGCCAGTCTTGGCTACATGAAACCCTGTTTCACTTTTTTAATTATTTTTATTATTTTCTATATATATGAATGTTTTGCCTGCACACACCATGTGAATGCTGGTGTCCACATAAGTCACAGAGGGGAATCAAATCTCCTGGAATTATGAGCTACCATGTGGGTTCTGGGAATCAAACCCCAGTCTTTGGCAAGAGAAGCCAGTGCTCTTAACTGCTGATCCATTTCTCCCATTCCATTTGTTTGGGTTTGTGTGTTTGTGTGTGTGTGTATGTGTGTGTGTGTGTGTGTTTGTTTGGAGACAAGGTCTTACTATGTAACTATGGCGGGCCTAGAACTCAATTAAACCAGGCTAGTTTCGAACTCACAGAGATCTATCTGTATCTGCTTTCCCAAGTGGTGAGGAATACAGGGGTGTGCCACTATACCCAGCAACACAAAAGTTTTAAAAAAATTTTTTAAATTTTATATCAAGATGAGTATTTTATGTGAAAACACCAAGTCCAAGAGCAGTTTGTAAATTAGGATGTTTTTGAGTCACATCAAAAAGTTTTTGTATATATATGTCCTCACAGATATGTGTCAATGCATAAAGCCTAAACACAACCAATCTGAACACATGACTGAATGACCAACTTCTGTTCTGGGGGGGAAAGGGATGGGACCCAGGGACATCTTTTTATTTATTTATTTTACTTCTTTTCTACCTTCCTTTCCTACCTCCTCCTCTTGGTGGCGCTGGATCTCAAACTCAGGGTCTTAAGGTGAAGACAGTGTAGTAGCACACACCTGTAATTCCAGCACTTGGGAGGTGAAGGCAGCAGAATGTCTGAGATTAAGAGGCTAGTACAGGCTACACAGCGGTGCAGGCCAGCCTGAGGAGGAGAGACATTGTCTCCAAAGAGGAGATGGGAGGCTGGGGAGATAGCAAAGAGGGGGGTGGAGAGGCTGGGGAGATAGCAAAGAGGGGGGGTGGAGAGGCTGGGGAGATAGCTCAGCTGGAAAGCTTAAGAACCTGGGTTCAGTCCCATTAACTGTGAAAAGCCACATGTGACAACAAACATCTCTAACCACAGTGCTGGGAAGGCAAGGACAGGGCCCCTAGAGCTTGCTGGCTAGCCCATCTAGCTGGACTGGCAAGTACCAGGCTCAGGGAGAGACTCTGTCTCAAAAAATAAGGTGAAAGGAGACTGAAGAAGATAGATGCTCAACACCAACCTCAGGTCTGTCCACAAGCACACATGCACATGTGGCCACTCCCCCATCACAGAAGCAAAGATTGCTAAGTAAACACTGAACACTGAGCACATTCCCAGATCCCAATAAAGACTTCTATTTGTTGGTTTGCTCTTGTTTGCTTGTTTCTTTTGAGATGGCTTTACTAGCAGTCCAAGAAAGCCTTGAGCTTGCTTCACAGGCAAAGCTGGCAGTGAATTCCTGATCTTGCTGCACCTCCCTATGCTAGGATTAAAGCCATGTACCATCACTCACCTCAGATCGCCCACTGGGAATTTAACCTAGGGCTTCAAGCACGCTACTTAAGCACATTATTGCTAAGCTATGGTCTTAACCTTGGAACTTCCCCCCCACCCCAGACAGGGTTTCTCTGTGTATCCCTGACTGTCCTGGACTTTCTTTGTAGACAAGGCTGGCCTTGAACTCAGAGATCCACCTGTGCCACCACACCCAGTGGAACTTTACTTTTCATTCCACATTTTTTGTTTGACTTCTTTCCCATAACAATAAATTTATTCATTACTTATGTGGTTAAAAATGCATTCAAAATGTTTTTATAAGGTAAGAAGTGAGGGCTGGAAAGATAGCCCCGTGGTTAAAAGCACTGGCTGTTCTTTCAGAAGACTTGGGTTCAATCCAGCACTCTCATGTTGGCTTACAGCATCTAGAACTCCAATTACAGGGAAGCCTACACCCTCTTCCAGCCTCCACGGGCACCAGAAACAAACACGGTACACATACATACAGAAAGGTAAAACACTCAAACACTCAAAAATATAAATAAATAGATAAATAAATGTAAGAAATGATGGAGCTGAGGAGATACCTCAATCAATAAAGCATTTCATGTATAAGCATGAAAATATGAGTTTGATTTCCAGCACCCACATAAAAAGCCAGACATGGTGGGATATTCTTGTAATCCGAGCTGAGAGGTGGATGTGAGGATCCCAGGGATGTACCAGCTGGCTGGCTAGCTTGGCCTAATTTGGTAAGCCCCAGTCCTACTGAGAGACCTTTCTCAGAACACAAGGTTGGGGGGGCCGGAAAATGGCTCAGTGGTTAAGAGTGCTTTTTGTTCTCGCAGAGGACCAAAGCTCGGGTCCCAGGAGGTACATTTGGTGGCTCACAACCTTAACTCCAGCTCCAAGAAATCTGATGCTCTCTTGTGACCTCCTAGAGCAAGCATACATACACAGGAATAATATATTTTTTTAAACTTTTTTTTTTTTTTTAGGTTTTTTTCAAGACAGAGTTTCTCTGTGTATCCTTGACTGTCCTGGACTTGCTTTGTAGACCAGGCTGGCCTTGAACCCACAGAAATCCGCCTGCCTCTGCCTCCCCAGTGCTGGGATTAAAGGCAAGGGACACCACGCCCAGCTTTTTTTTTTTTTTTTTAACTTTTAAAGGTAAGAAATGATGCAAGAATGTGGCTGTTCTCCATAGTTCAGCTGCCAATATACTTGCTCTTACTGTCTTTGGTCTCTAGCTCAGCCCCAAGCTCGATTTTCCAATAACTGTTTCTCTTGCTTTTGATGGCACATGATGAGCTGCAAACAGGCCCCTGGTATGAAGGGACCTTCCTCTCACAGAGGCAGCTGTAGTCCCACAGTTGCCTCTAAACCACCAATGTCGTTTCTTGAACAAAACCACAGAATCAAGACAACAGGCTGAGGACTATTTCTGTGGTGCTCACCAACCATCCCAGAGGCAGGTCCAAGATCCTCACATGCAAGCCTGGGAATTATGCAACAGGAAGGGGTTCTGGTAAGAACAAATGCCATGGCGGCCTTCGGGTTATTCAGACACTACATTGAATCCTGCATACTTCTGCTCTCTTGGACACAAGTAGAGATGCTGCTCATTCACCATCAGAAACTGCGACTAGGACTGAAACTGCTCTTTTGCTGTTCATATACCAAGTGCAGTTGATGGGTGTAAATGCTCCAGCAACATCCACACCACAGGAAACTTACCAACTCGCCAACACACTAGCAAAAGCTTAAGTTCCTCCCTCTGGCCTCCCCCACAAACTGCTAACCCTGGAGACAAGAAGTGCCCTGGGCCTAGTCTCTGACACCATTAGTCTCTCCAAACAGCTCTGCTTCCATCCCATCTACTGTGCAGGAAAATGCCCGGCTATGCCAATGGCAATAAAGTGATCAAGAGTACAACTGATTTTTTGAAGACCTCAAGAATGAGGACAGAGTCTGACATGAAAGAATACGGCAGGTTGAGTGAGAGAATTTCAGGAAGGATGGACGGCACCACAGACGATTTTCCAGACCTCTAGGAAAATTAAGTACAAGTATAGTATAAGTCTCTGACTTTGTCTTTTATATTGAACCGAGATCTTTAGGAGTGAGACTTAGGAATCCTTTTAAGAATAACAACAGCCAGGCAGTGGTGGCGCACACTTTTAATTGCAGCACTTGGGAGGCAGAGGCAGGTGGATCTCTGTGAATTTGAGGCCAGCCTGGTCTACAGAGTAAGTCCCAGCACAGCCAAATTACACAGAGAAACCCTGTCTCAAAAAACTAACTAACTGCCGGGCGGTGGTGGCGCACGCCTTTAATCCCAGCACTTGGGAGGCAGAGGCAGGCGGATCTTTGTGAGTTCGAGGCCAGCCTGGTCTACAAAGCGAGTCCAGGACAGCCAGAGATATTCAGAGAAACCCTGTCTCGAAAAACAAAAAAAAAAAACAAACAAACAAAAAAAAACTAACTAACTAACTAACTAAGAATAAATCAGCAGGGGTTAGGGATGCAGCTCAGCTCAGTTATTAGAAGGCCCCCAAGTATCCAGGAAGCCTGGATTCTATCTCCAGCACTGCATATGTGTCAGGGGTGGTGGAAACTCAGGAGGTGGAGGTCATCCTTGGCTACATAGTTACTCTGAAGCCAGCCTGGGCTATGAAACACTGTTTTGTTGTTCAACCAGCAGCCAATCCATCTCATTCCTAAGCTCCCTGCCTTTGCTTCTGCTGTCCTCAGAATCCACAAGGCTCTCTTACCTTCCACCTACTCACCATACTCCACTTGATGTACCTACTATTAGTGCCAACAAGACATAGTTATAAGAATGGAGTGGCTCTGAAGTTGGGCTTTACCTGAATTTGTTTCTTGGCTCCACTGACCGTGAGTGAAAAGCCTTAGCTCCTCAACTATATGGATAATACTATCTTCTCTAGATCTGTTGGAAGGACATGTACGACAGGTTCAGTTTCACACTAATCACTCCCCTATCCCTCTTGCCCAAGTGAGCTCGCTCAGTTGACACAGGAGCTGTCCCCTACTGCGTGTTCAAAACTATAGGATGGGGACCCAGGGCCTCAGCTGACAGCCTGTGACTCAATATGAACCCCTGACCCTGTGCTACCTTCAACTCTTACCTGCCCAACGTTGAAGGTCAGTGTGATGGCATAGAAGAAGTTAGAGTTGGCGCTTCCTGCATAAATCCATAGGTGCCACAGGACAGGGAAAAGGAGAGAGCAGACGATGATGATGCAGGTGAGGACAAAGATATTCCGTAGGACTGCAAAAACAGATGGTCAGTTAGCCCAGCACTCATTTTCTGATACCCTCTATATCCTGTGATAGTCACACAGGACAGGGCAGCTCATATGGTTCAAAAGGAGAGCACTCTCAGAAACACTGTGTGCTAGGAGGAACCACAGACCCCGGTCAATGGCTCCCCATGCCCATAACTGATGGGAATTTATATCTGGAGACTTTCTTCCCATTGCAGGCTTGTCTGGCTAAAAACTAGCCATAATCAGAAATTCAGTGAGTGCTTCTAGGCATACCAGTGAAGTCATTTCATGAAGACACTGGACTTCTACTCTTCAACCTCACTGCTGGGAGAAAACAGCCATGTTGTCTCATGGATGAGAATAGGGCACGAACCAGAATCATTAGTTCCACAGTGGGTCTACTTGGTGCCATAGCCCACACGGGGTAAAAATACAGTCTCATTTGTTTGTTATGCTCTTTAGGTGACCCTCGTTTACTCTTCCTTAGATGATTTACAAATCTCTCTTCCTCCCTTCCCTCCCAAGCCACTGTTCATGTAGCACACAATGGCCTCAAACTAGCTAAAGATGACTTTGAACTCTTGATACTCCTGCTTCTATCTCCCAAGTGTTCGGTGCATACCACAACAGGCCACAATTTCATTTATTTTATGTATATGAGGATATATATCTGTGCCCATGTGTGCCTGGAACCCATGGAGGTCAAAAGACAGTGTCAGATTCCCTGGAACTGGGGTTATGGACAGGTGTGATACACCATGTGGGTGCTGGAAATTGAACCTGGGTCCTCGGCAAGAACCAAGTAGCTCTTAAGCACTGAGCCATCGCTCCAGCCGAAAATCTCTTCTTGATATTCTTACACTGTTCCTTGCTCCAGAAAGAATACTGATACCTTCTAGCAAAGAGCTTTATTCAAAAGCCTGGAAAGGCAGGCAGGCAGAACCCAGTTAGATTAGAGTGCAGATAGCGGCCACAGAGTTGGCTTTAAGGGAGACCTGGGTCAAAATCCTACTGTGTCAAGTAAAGTGTGATAGCCCATGCCTGGAAATGGAGGTGGGAAGACGAGTTATTTGAGGTCAGCTTTGGGCACAAATCCAGGTCAGCCTGGATTACACAAGACCTTGTCTTAAAACAACAACAAAATTCATCTGGTATTAATTAGTTTCTGTAAGTTTTAGCTACTTCATCTCTAAAATGGGACTAAAATGACTGTCCTATGGATTAAATGAGACATGTAAAAGTCAGATATGGTGGCATATACCTGGTCTCCCAGCACCTTGGAGTAAGGTTGAGGAGGGAGAATGGCTACCTAAGAAACTCAAAATACAAATCATCAACAGCAAAGGCATGTGTGAGGAAACCTGGACATGTGTGTGACTGTATGAGTTTCCTATTGCTGCTATAACCACTTCCCATATTAGCATTTTTACAAATACAATTTACCATTACACACTTCTGGGGGTCAGAAGTCCAAAATGGGTCTTCTGGGCCACACTTAAGGCTTGGGCAGAACTGGGTTCCTTCTGGATTCTCTAGAAGAGAATCTATTTGCTTGCCCTTTTCAGCTTGTTGGGCCTGCATTCTTTCTAGCTCATAACACCCATTATAACTTCCAACCAGTGCTGGAAACCCGAACCTTCTTAGAGTTTCCCATGCTCGCCTCATTGGCCTCCCTCGTCCACTGCCTTGGTTTTCTGCTATTCTTTGTTTAGTAGACTTCATCTATTAGAGCAGTGTTAGGTTCACAGCAAAGCTGAACAGGAAGCATAGTTCATTTTCATACTCTCCAGCCTCCACCTTTCTTCTTTGAGAGATCCTTATGATTATACTGTACCTACCTAGATAACTCAGGGTAATCTCATCTTAAAGTCCCTAATGTAAAGTCCCTTTTTGCTATATGAGGTTCTGGAAATTATGATATGGATCGTTGGGAGTGATGAGGAAGAGAATTATTCTGCCTACTGCATGGTCCTTGGTTTGTTTTAATTTGATAGGCATCATCTAACAGTAGGAGATGTCCCCGTTACTTCTCTTTATACTTTATTATATTTTAAATGTGGATAAATATTATTTCAAATAAAGTAATTTAAACATAAAAACATAATTTTCTCCATTGGGCCTGGTTCCCAGCAGGCACTTAATGAAGTGTTGTTCCTACTTCTTCCCTGACCCAGACTCACAAGAAACCCATTTTATTTTATTTTATTTTTCTCTTTTTCTTTTCTTTTCATTTCTTTCCTAGCATAAGGTCTCACTATGTAGCCCTGGATGGACTGTCTCTCGCTGGGGTCACAGAACAAGGAACTACTTGGGCTCAAGTTTTATTCTGGCAGGGATTGAACGGGATCTGCCTGCCTCTGCCCCTCAAGTGCTGGGATTCATGATATGTGCTGTCATGCCCAGAAGATGTGAAAAATGGAGACAATCCCAGGTCACTTGTCTTAATTGTACAACCACTGGGTAGAAACACAATGCTGGGCTCACACCGTGGAAGAAGAATGGATAACAAGTAATTCTCTGCGCTAGCTACAAGAAACAGGGGAGCCCTACCAAGATGAAATCAGAGTGCGTAGAGTGTGGCCCAGGCAGAGGTTTAGTAAGTTTCCTGAGTGACTGAACTCTACAGTGTGCTATAGAATCACCACTAACATGTGGACTAATAGGAAGAGGTAGTTTGAAGTTATTTTTAAAGCTAAGTGTTGCCAACATACAGTTCACTAATTTTGTTTTGTTTTTTGAAACAGGAGTCTTGTAGCCCCTGCTGGCCTTCAAGTTGATATGCAGCCTACGGTAGGATGACCTTGAACTCCTGATACTCCTGTCTCCACTTTCCAAATATACACCATCATGCCCAGCTATACTCCTTCTTTTGTTATTATTGTTGTTTAAAAAGTCCTTTTAGCCGGCGTTAGTGATGCACCCTTTAGTCCCAGCACTCAGGAGGCTGAGGCAGGCAGATCTCTGAGAGTTTGAGGCAAACCTAGTCTACACAGTGAGTTGTAGGACATCCAGAGACCCTTTCTCAAAACAACAACAAAAGTCATTTTAAATGGGGACAAATACTGGTAGTTGATTATTTCACCAGCCAACAAAATAAAAAGCTGGCAACTTTACCATCAGCTGTTTTTCAAATGTTAGTATTGTAGAAAATCCTGTAATTAGGATACTAGCCTGGAAGCCTGAAGAGTAGTCTTTTCTGATCTGAAATTTGCATAGGTCTGGATGGTCAACCCCGACAGGGCAAAACTCTGATTCGGGTCTCCTGAGACCAGCCAGGGAAGCCTGTGCTTCTATCTTCTTCTATCTCAGGAAGAAGAAGCCAGGGAAAGTGATGTTTACACCGAGCATTATTATACAACCTCACAAACTGGAGAAAGGAGAACAATTCTGCTCACTGCTCCACTCTGTGATCCTAGATTTCATGTCTCAGTGGTTCTTTCTCATCCTCTGTAAATTCCGTGGCTGAAAAGAGCATGTATTATTTCTAGAATTAAGACTTGTGGGGCCTGGTAGCCCAAGTGGTTCCTGGTTCTGTGTCCCTAGCCAGAGACAGTCTTCACACGGGGTGACAGGTAAGAGACTTGAGTTCAAAAATGAAAGAGGTTCTGAGTGCAGCCTCTGGGTTTCAGAGAGACATTTCAATGTGTGACCTTCGCCAGCATCCAGTTGGAGTCAGGCCAATGGTGACCTTTGCAGGACCAGAGAACTGCTACTCATTCTTGCTGGCTGGAAGGCTGGGACATTAAAGCTCTATGCCAGAGCACATGGAACCGGGAGCCTGGGGCACAGGACAGCTTGTTCCAGGCACTAGGAGGTGTCAGAGATGACCAGGGTCTGCACCCTCCATCAGACCTGCTAGGTCAGATGGACTCAAGTTCCCCAGACATTCACTAGGTGGTTTATCCAACCCATGGCACAACTCTGAAGAACAAGAATTTCTGACAAGGACCTTTTCATCTCAAGCCTCAGGCATTCAAAAATAAAATGTCACTTAACATATCTGGCCTCATCAAGAGGGTCACAGAGGGAATTATGCAGCTTCAAAGGTCAAAGAGATGTTTCTTTTCTTAAATTACATGCTAGATAAATAGAAACTTACAGCATAATGCTTATAATTTATTTGTATTTTAATCAACATTCCTTTACCTTTACACAGTAGTTAAAAACAAAACAAAACAAAAAAACAGCACATGTTCAACTCCAGCCCTGTAGTAGCTGGCTTTGCAGCCAGACCACTGCAGGCTGGCACCAGCTCTGCCAGCAGGTTGTTCCCTAACACCACAAATATGCATCTGTCTGACTCATCCTGACCCAAGTCTGCAGAAGCCAATGACTGCAATTTATTTATTTATTTGTTTTTGTTTTGTTTTTGGAGACAGGGTTTCTCTGTGTAGCCCTGGCTGTCCTGGAACTTGCTCTGTAGACCAGGCTGGCCTGGAATTCAGATCTGCCCACCTCTGCCTCCTGAGTGCTGGGATTAAAAGCATGCCCAGGGCAGGGCTTATTCTTTTTTTCTTCCCGACTGACCAAAATAGGAAAGCAGGGAGATCAATACTGGCAGCTAGTGTTTCAGTGGGATGCCTACAATATTAACTATATCCAACTAGGACAAAAGGCCTCACAAACATCTACTCAGAGGTCCCAAGGCGAGGGCTAAAGATGCTTATTGACCATAACAACCCATAGGTGACAAGTCCCAAATAGGCTTGCAGGCATTAATAGTCCCTGTCCGGCGCACACAGTGCTACTCTGCAGGAGCTTCAGATAAGCTCTCTATGAACTCCTTGCCCAGTCAGTCAGCAAGAGCCTCTACTTAAGAGGCTATTAGGTCATCCAGGTTTCAGGAAACTCCTCCCTCCTGCTCGGCCTCATCATCCCTGTGGGCATAAAATAATTTATTTCAAGTTTTGTTTTTGTTTTGGTTTTTCGAGACAGGGTTTCTCTGTGTATCCTTGGCTGTCCTGGACTCACTTTGTAGACCAGGCTGGCCTTGAACTCACAGTGATCTGCCTGCCTCTGCCTCCCAAGTGCTGGGATTAAAGGCGTGCGCCACCACCGCCCGGCTTGTTTTTGTTTTTTGAGACAGGGTTTTTTTGTGTAGCCCTGGCTGTCTGGAACTAGCTCTGTAGACCAGGCTGGCCTCAAACTCACAGATTATTTCAAATTTTAAAAATATATATACTTATTTCAATGCCTCTAGCTGGTAAGCTTGAAGCTTTGATGGTAGAAATATACAGGGGATAATTCTGGCTAACTATTACTGATGATAACTGTAGAGCTATTAACATATTTTTTCTCAAACATAAGAAATATCCATGAAAAATACTTTTTTTTTTGTTTTTCAAGACAGGATTTCTCTGTGCAATAGTCCTGGCTGTCCTGGACTCCCTTTGTAGACCAGGCTGTCCTCGAACTCACAGAGATCTGCCTGCCTCTGCCTCCGAGTGCTGGGATTAAAGGCACCACCACTACGCCCTATTCTGTCTCAGCCTCTTAAGTGTGGGTTCAAACCCATGACAGGATGCTCCACTTACTCTCTTCATCTGACAGATGGAGAAGGAAAATTCAGAAGTCAGGGCAAGATGTTGACTCAAGCTGTACTCAGTCTGTCTACAAACTGAATTCAGGAATGTGAGATTACTACACAATGCCTCTGAGAAAGGGTAGGGCAGCCAGGAAGGAAAACAACCTGCTTCAGAGAGGGAAAGACCAATGCTTGAAGCCCTACCCTCCCTCCCACAGACAGAGGCGTGTCCATATACTCTGACTGCCTCATGATTCATGACTGGTGACTCTTGTCTGAAATGAGGGTGTCACAAGCAGGAGAAGATGCTAATTTTTCTCAGTTAGCTCATAGTGATCACCATTCTACCAGGTCCAAGAGTCACACCTGGCCTGGGCTTGGCCTGCCCACTTAGCTGTTTACCTTCACTCTGGGACCTACACTTACAGATAGGTTTCCTACCTCAAGCTGATCAGTTTCACTTCCTGGTTGACACCCAACAACTTCAAAACAACAAGAACAAACTTCCTCGGAAGCTTGCACTTGGAGTTCATTTCTGACGCTTGGCTGTATATCAAGTTTTCCTCTCATTGGAAGACAGAGAACCAGAAGGGTAACTGGGCTCTGCTTCCTTCAAAGAGAGGCTTTAAAAGCCCTTCAAATAAAAATAATCTGCTTATTCTTTTGTGTCAGGATCCTGCTGGAAACACAGAAGCAAAGGATTGCTGCCCTAAGGGGACCTCCAGAGAGATGGGTAGAATTGAGAGGGGTCTTTGTAGGAAGCAGGAAGTCTGATGTTCATATCCCAAGGCTACAGTTACAATTGTCCAATAGGAAGGCTGGCCATATGTGGCTTCCTGCATTTGAATTTAAATGAAAACTTTAGTTTCAGCTAGCACCATGGCTTGTCTCTGTAATATCAGTATTCAGGAAGCTAAGACAGGACGATTGCTTCTAATTTGAGGACAGCCTAGGCTACATAGTGAGTTTCAGACTAGCCTTGGCTACAATCTAAACTCTGTCTCAAACAAACAGCAAACCAATGGGAAAAAAAAAATCTGTCCATGGTAATATATACACCTGTAATCTCTGATTTGAGAGGTAAAGGTAGCCGGGCGGTGGTGGCGCACGCCTTTAACCCCAGCACTTGGGAGGCAGAGGCAGGCGGATCTTTGTGAGTTCGAGGCCAGCCTGGTCTACAAAGTGAGTCCAGGACAGCCAAGGATACACAGAGAAACCCTGTCTAAAAAAACCAAAAAAAAAAAAAAAAAAAAAAAGAGAGGTAAAGGCAGGAGGTCATTTTCACCTACATAGTGAGCTTAAAGTTAGTTTGGGCAATATAAGACCATATTTCAAAAAACAGGGAGTAGGAGAGAGAAGGAGGAAAAAAAAATTTAGTCTCTGTGTAATATTAGTAGCCACTGTACTGGAATACAAATTGAACATGGCCATCGTTCCAGAAATCAAGGCTGGACTCTATCAGGCAAGGGTCGCAGAGGCAGGCTTCAATCCTAGTCTTTGTATTTAGCAGTCATATGACTTTGAACAAGTGGATCTTTCTGTACCTCAGTTTTCTCATCTGTATAAAGGAGATACTTACCTCACAGGCTGATACAAAGACAAAATGAGCAGCAATGGCCAGGCACACAGTCAAGTGCTCTATAAACGGTAGTTATCTGTATTCCCATCACCACTCAGAGCAGCACAGGGCAGATGGGCACATTCGTGCTTCAGGTTGCCTCCTCTTTCTCAGTGCTGCCAGCACAACGGTGCCCAGTAAATGTGTATCAATTCCCTTCTTCCAGCTGTTTCACCCAGGACTCAGCTGGACTTGATCTATTGCCCAGTGAAGAGAGTGAGAATACTCACATCTGTAGAGATGGTTCCACACAGGGAAGAAAGCCATGTAGAGGGCCACATCCCCTACAGTTGGGTAGGACTTGAAGATAGAGATGACAGCAATCTGAATGAACATGAAGAAGATAGGGTGCTCCCTGGAGAGGAAAGGGAAGACAAACAGGCAGAGAGATTAGCCAGGGACTAGGCCCCACTCTAGAAACTCCTGATCCCACCACATAAACCAAAAGTCCCCCTTAGGCTACTTCAGGCAAAAGCTGCACAAGGCAGGAATGGGTCAGGCGCCAGTAGCAGAGCAGAAAACTGCAGAGATCAAGAAATGCCCAGAGCCGGGCGTAGTGGCGCACGCCTTTAGTCCCAGCACTCGGGAGGCAGAGGCGGGAGGATCTCTGTGAGTTCGAGGCCAGCCTGGTCTACAAAGCGAGTCCAGGACAGCCAGGGCTACACAGAGAAACCCTGTCTCGAAAAACCAAAAAAAAAAAAAAATGCCCAGAAGGGCTGGAGAGATGGCTCAGAGGTTAAGAGCACTGGCTGTTCTTCCAAAGGCCCTGAGTTCAATTCCCAGCAACCACATGGTGGCTCACAACCATCTACATTGAGATCTGGTGCCCGGGCATATATGTAGAGCAAATACTGTATACATAATAAATAAATGTTTTTGTTTTTTTTTTTTTAAAGAAATGCCCAGAAGTGGCAAGGAAGACCAGACAAACATCAGTAAACCAGTTTACAGGTACATTGTTCATCAACGGCTACCTCCTATCTATGCTAGCCTTTGGGGCTGCTCCCCAGGAACCAAAGCAAGAAAGCAAATTAAGTTAGCATTCCTCAACTGAGCAGTGGTGGCACACACCTTTAATCCCAGCACTCAGGAGGCAGAGGCAGGCGGAGTGAGTTCCAGGAGAGCCAAGGCTATAAAGGGAGTCCCTGTTTGAGGGGAAAGTTAGCAATCCTTATTAGTAGCCTAAATGATTGCTGGTCAGAAAAATCAGGCAGCCTCTCTCAGCAAAGGTCCCAAGACAGAATGTGCCTGCTGGCTGGTGGCTTCCTTACTGGCAATATGGTCAGAGAAATATGTAGATAGACCTTTAGTGTCCTGAAAGAGAACTGAGAGTTACATGCAGCATTTTTCGCTTTTCGGGGCCAGAACTCTCTTTTCTCTTTTGGGAAAGAGTTTCATGTAGCACAGGCTGGTCTTCAACTCACTATCTAGTTGAAGCTAGTCTTGAACTAAATCCTCTTGCCTCTTCTTCCTAGGTTCTGGGATTACAGGCAACTACCATGCCTGTCTCTGAAGTGAATTTTAGGGACCTTCGACTAGTAACAGCTGAAAGTAATTTTAAATTAATAAACTGCCATGGTTTCTATCTTTTGAGCCCTTTTTTCTAGCATAGTTTTGTGCAAAGTTTCTCATGCATCCTCTCAGATGATCCTCCCAGCAGCATGGCCAGCTCGCCAGGCAGAGATGCCTGTCCCCTATCCTTCCTACATAAGGAAAATGAAGTTCAGGGAAGTGGAGTCAGTGATGGAGCTGTCTGTCTATAGAGCTCCTCCCCTTGGTGTTTCATGTGTCTCAAAGCAAAGGTCAGGAGAGGATGGGGACATGGCTCATCTGACAGTGGCCTTCTGAGAACAGATCAAGAGTTAAAAGAAAGTGAGTAGGAAAAAGACAATTACATATCAATATGTAACCTCTCAACAGCCCCTTAGCACAAGCAGAGGGCTGACTTCGGCACAAGAGCTAGATGTCTGCTTATGAAGGTCTTTGTTAGCTGTTCTGAAGCCAGCTAATAGAGCCACCACCGGGTCCACTGCAAGTGCTCACCTCGGGATCCAGGCACAGCCCAAGCAGATGAACACAGGTTCTGGAGTCAGACAAGCTCTGCCTGAATTCCAGCCCCACTGCTTGCTAGCCATGTAACTCTCTTTGAGCAATAATTCCTCAACTACAAAATGAGATGACAACTATAAAATAAAATAATGATGCTGGCCTCCAAGTTGCTGAGTTTGCTATCAACCCATTTCACAAAGCTACAAAGGTGCATGACAGCTCTTACATTGTAGAAGTGAACTTACACAGCAAGCCCCATTTGGGGAAAACTGACCAGAAGTTTAGAAAGGACTGGGCAGGGACTGGAGAGATGGCTCAGAGGTTAAGAGCACTGGCTGCTCTACCAGAGGACCTGGGTTCAATTCCCAGCACCCACAACTGTCTGTACCTCCAGTTCCAGGGAATCTGACACCCTCACACAGATATACATGCAGGCAAAACACCAATCCACATAAAATATAAATCATTAAAAAATATTTTTAAAGGGCTGTGCATGCTCAGCCTCCCAAATAACCCAACTAGAGTCCCTTGGGATGAATCATAATTGGGCTGCTGAATCAAGAGCATCCAACCACACCCAGACCCACTTTCCCGAAAGACATCTCAGTGTAACCTCTGCTCTTGCCTGAAATGATGGTGATTAGACTGAGCAGCAATGTGGACCCAGGCACCTCCAGGTGAGACAAGGGAGAGCACGGGGGAGGGGAGCGGTACCAGACAGGATGGGCCCCAGGGCTCCAAAGCAACCTCCTTGCAACCTGTACTTGTGTGTGACTCTCAATGGCTGGCCTGATCAAAAAAGCCAAAAATCTGATGGCAGGAGTTATGACTCTAAAAGTACTATCAGGTACAGTCAGGCCATATGGAGGAGGAGGGTGGGCAAATAAGCAGCAGGTCTTGACACTTACTTTAATTTGATGGCTAAAGGGACTGTGTAGAAGAAGACGTTGATCTGAAACACGCAGACAAAAAAGAGGCTGAAGTGCTCAAACATCTCTGCAAAGAAGTACCAGAAAAGACCGATGTTGGGAGTAAGATCTGGAACAGAAAGTCTGGAATTAAGAAAACACAGGAAAGAAAAGAGCAGAGTTACAAATGGTTGGCTTTGCCCTGCTCTTAGCTCAAGACTTGGGGTCATTGCTAGGTGACCACAGATGGCATCACCCTTCTAAAGGTCTCAGTGTAAAGAGCTCTCTAGATAATTCCATACAGATAATTTAGAAAAAGTAGAGCTGAAGATACAGATCTAGAATACATACTAGCTAAGGACTGGGGATACAGCTTAGTTGGTAGAGTGCTTGCCTAGCATGCGCACATCTCTGGGTTCAATCCCCAGGACTGCATTAAGAACAAAAGTAAAAGCAGGAGGATCAGAAGCTTAAAATCATTCTTGCCGGGCATGATGGCACATGCCTTTAATCCCAGCACTTGGGAGGCAGAGGCAGGCGGATCACTGTGAGTTCGAGGCCAGCCTGGTCCACAAAGCGAGTCCAGGACAACCAGAGCTGTTACACAGAGAAACCCTGTCTCGAAAAACCAAAAAAAAAAAAAAAAATCATTCTTGCTGGATATTGAGTTCAAGGTTAGAATGGGTTACACAAGGAAATAAAAAACAAAACCAAAAACAAGGAAACAAAAACCAGCAAATCTGAAAGAATCTTAAATGAAAACATCAGGACAGTTTACAATCAGGAGCTACCCAGTATGACAAGTAGACTTGTTGATTTAAGACTTAAATAAACAAAATCTATTTTGGGCATTCGAAAGATCTGTCCAGAGGAACAAGCTCTCTGAGCCTGCTCCTCCCAATTCTTGTTCCACATCCCCATAGCAGAAACCAGAAAGCTGCATGCCTGAGCCTGCAATCAAGCTTTCCAAGGGCTTCAGGAATCATCAGCAGGTGGTATAAAAATCCCCAGGGCTATAAAACTCATTTGAAAAATTTGAGTTTATCTAGAAGACTTTAGTCTAGTTAAATAATACAAGAATTGGCTGCAATACTGGCTGTTCTAAGCGTCCATACTACCCAAGTGTACACACATACACACGCACGCACCCACGCACAAATGCACAAAAGCAGTTATCTGTGGGGTTTTTGTTCCAGTGCTGGGGATGGAACTCAGGACTTCCAGAATGCGAGACATTCTACCACCTCCTGGGCTACCTCCTGAGCATTTTCTCTCTGTGTGTGTGTGTATGTATGTATGTATGTATTTAAAGGAAGAAGACAGCAAGGGGCACTAGGCTGGCAGTGACAAGAGTACTATCTACTGCCTCTACCATATTTTTTATTTGAAAAAAAGCAGTGCTGAAACTGATCTTTGTTTATAATTTTATTACTTTTGTTCTATTGGGTTTGTTTGTTTATTTCATTTTTGTTTTGTTTTTTGTCTTTTTGAGACAGGGTCTTGAGTGGCCTGAAACTCAGTATGGAGAGCAGGTTGGACTTGAACTCACAAAGACACCAAGAGCTATGAAAACCAAATTAGCTTCCAGAAAATTCTAATGAAGTCCATACTTACATAAAACCGTAGACAGCAGGGATGAAGTCCCAGGAGCTGAGAAGGAAGAAGGAGAGGCAAACTATGACCACTAGGCTTCCTATGTACATCATGGCATACTCCCAGGAGAAGACCCAGAAGGCTTTGCTCTTCACTTTCACAGGGATGTACTGCCGCTAGGAGAGAGGGCAGAACAGGACATCAGGGACACCAAGGACAAAGCACAGCTGTCAGCTTATGTATCATGATTCCGCCTCTAAAACCCAGCCATGACAGCTTTAAAATTTTACTGTTTCTTTTCTTTTTTGTTTTTCTCAAGCAGGGTTACTCTGTGTGATCCTAGCCTTTTGCAACTTTCTCTGTAAGTTGGCCTTGAACTCAGAGACCCGATGCCTGAGCTGAGATGAAAGGTGTCCACCACCATGCCTGGTGATGATTCTTTTCTTTCTTTCTTGTTTGTTTGCTTGTTTGTTTTTGATTTTTGGAGACAGGGTTTCTTTGCGTAACAGCCCTGGCTGTCCTGGAACTCACTTTGTAGACCAGACTGGCCCTGAACTCTCAGAGATCCACCTGCCTCTGCTTCCCGAGTGCTAGGATTAAAGGCATGTGCCACCATGCCCGGCAATGATTCTTTTTTTTTCTTTTTTTGGTTTTTCCAGACAGGGTTTCTCTGTGTAGCCCTGGCTGTCCTGGACTCCCTTTATAGACCAGGCCGGCCTCGAACTCACAGAAATCTGCCTGCCTCTGCCTCCCGAGTGCTGGGATTGAAGGCATGCGCCACCACGCCCAGCAATGATTCTTTTCTTAAATCAGAAAAACCACAAGCATTTTTGAAAAGGGTTTTTTTTTTTTTTTTTGGTTTTTCGAGACAGGGTTTCTCTGTGTAGCCCTGGCTGTCCTGGACTCGCTTTGTAGACCAGGCTGGCCTCAAACTCACAGAGATCCGCCTGCCTCTGCCTCCCGAGTGCTGGGATTAAAGGTGTGCGCCACTACGCCCAGCGAATAGGGTTTTAAGAGTGGCCCCTAGCTGGGCGTTGGTGGCGCACGCCTTTAATCCCAGCACTTGGGAGGCAGAGGTAGGCGGATCTCTGTGAGTTCGAGGCCAGCCTGGTCTACAAAGTGAGTCTAGGACAGCCAGAGCTGTTATACAGAGAAACCCTGTCTCGAAAAACCAAAAAAAAAAAAAAGAGTGGCCCCTCTTCCAGAACAGCCAAGACTACACAGAGAAACCCTGTCTCAAAAACCAAAACCCCACCTGCCAAAAAAAAGACCGAATGCATTTTCTGCCTGAGACCTAACACTAGTCCAGGTGTGCGCACTAGAGACGTATGCACAGTACACCAATGAGAAGACACTCACTGCACCAGGAGGAAAGCATGAGCTTCAGAGTAATGAGACAATGGCACATGGCATATAGACTGCACCTATATATGTCAACATAACTAAATCTCAGACGTGTGAGGTTACAGCAGAAAACTGCCAAATGGTCAATAGAAAATGAAACACTTATGGTATCTTGAAATTATATCCAACAATAATATGTATTATTTATACATATGTAGGAATTTAAGTATAGAAGTTTTATGAAACATATTAGGAGAATATACACTGGCTGGCAAGATAACTTGATGACTAAGAGCACTTACCACCAAGTTCCATGTGGTGAAATAGAGGATCAAGTCCTACAAATTTTCCACTGACCACCACACAAGCACTGTGGCATGTGTGTGCCATCACCACAAAAGATAAAACTTCAAATATATAAAAAAAAAGAAACTGGGCAGTAGTGGCACATGCCTTTAATCCCAGCACTCGGGAGGCAGAGGCAGGCGGATCTCTGTGAGTTCCAGGACAGCCTGATCTACAAAGTGAGTCCAGGACAGCCAGAGCTATTACACAGAGAGAAACCTTATCTAAAAAACAATCGATCAAACAAATAAATAAATAAATAACAAGAAGGATGTACACTAAAGTCATAATAGCTTTCCAAAGTAGAAAGAAAAACCAGGACTTCATAAAATTACATTCTATTTTTTTTGTGTGCATGGTGGTGGAGCGTTCACATGCCACAGCGTGCCTGTGGGTCCCGGAGAGCACACTCGGATTACTGAGCTTTGAAGCAGGCACCCTCATCCAGTAAGGCATTTCACTAGCTCTACCTGTAGTGTTCCATAAATATGTTCAAAGAAATATTAGTCCAGCATGGTGGTGCATGCCCTTAATAATCCCATCACTCAGGAGGCAGAAGCAGACAGATTCCTGTAAGTTTAAAGCCAGTCTGGTTTACAGATCGAGTTCTAAGCCAGCCAGAGTTATACAATGAGACATTGTCCCTGTTCTCCCCATAAAAAGCAAATATGAAACAAAACGGTAAAAATCCTTATTTCTCTTTTTACTTTGAGACCCTGTTTAAAAATAACTGATGGGGGTGGAATTTAAAGTAGTATTTCTTTATCTTTCACATGAAAGAAAAGCAACGAATCAAAGGACAAAGAAGGTATATACAGTGGCTCACAATTTTGATCTCTCTGCTACAGAGGCTGATGTAAGAGGATTCCTAAGAGTTCAAGACCAGCCTGGGCTACGTAGTAAGACCCTGTCTCAAAAAATAAGTAACATATTAGTCAGTGAAAGGAAACAGGCTTGTATAATCTCAAATTATCTTTCTGAAGGTACTAACTCCAAGAAAAACACAGGGTGGCAAAGCCTGACAACCTGAGTGTGACCACCAAGACCCACATGGGAGAAGGAGAACTGACTCTGAAGTTGTCCTCTGATCTCTACATGTGTTCTTGTGTCACACACACAAGAACATTAGAGACGCTGAGGTAAGCCAAGTGTAGTGTACCTGCACATGTAAAACCACAGCTAAATAGAAAGGAATGTATGCAAAAGCGCCACTGAATTCACAGACTACTTGGAAGAAGCTTAACACAAAAAGATTTTTATTTCAACTGTGTCAAGCCCTGGGATAGAACTGGGCATGGTGGGTCACACTTGTCAATCCCAGTACTTGGAAAGCTGAGACAGAAGACTGCTGAGAGTGCAAAGCCAGACTGGTCTAGAGAATGAGTTCCAGATCAGCACGGGCCACAGAGTGAGACCTTGTCTCAAAAAATAAAATAAAACTAGTTAATTATTTTTAAAATCCAGACTACGTTTTATTATGGTATTTTCATTTTTAAAGATTATTTTATGATGGGGACTGGAGAGATGGCTCAGCGGTTAAGAGCACTAGCTAGTGCTCTTTCAAAGGTCCTGAGTTCAATTCCCAGCAACCACATGGTGGCTCACAACCATCCACAATGTGATCCGATGCCTTCTGGCTGCAGGTGTACATGCAGATAGAGCAACTCATATACATTAAATAAATAAATAAATCTTAAAAAAAAAGATTATTTTATGCATACAGGTGTATGCATGTATGTGTACCATGTGCATGCCTGGTGCTAAGCAAGGTGTTGGGTCCCTAGAACTGTTCATGACTGGTTGTGAGCCACCAAATGGATGCTGAGAACCAGACCTGCATCTCTCCAAGGGCTGGGATTACAGGTGTGCACCGTCACACCCATCTCTCATCATGGCATTTTCACATGTCACTGTTCTTTGTTCTGATTTATGTCTCTTCCCCATTACCCTCTTCTGTACTCCCTGTCTATCTCTGGTATCTCTGGCTGGTTCTTACTTCCCCTGGATAATTCTCCCTTCCACTTTCTTATCACATGCATTCTACTATCTGCAGTTCAAGACTGTCATAAAACAAACAAAATGTAAAATAGGTAAGGAACCTGCTCCATTCCAGGGTTCTTTTTTTGTTTGTTTTTCCAGACAGAGTTTCTCTGTGCAGCCCTGGCTGTCCTGGACTCACTCTGTAGACCAGTCTGGCCTTGAACTCACAGAGATCCACCTGCCTCTCTGCCTCTGGAGTGCTGGGATTAAAAACGTGCGCCACCACCGCCCGGCTCCAGGGTTCTTCTTTAAACTTATATCTATACAGCTCTACTCTTCTTACATTTTTCTTTTCATGTTAAATGTGCTAAGCCACCTGTGGCTGTCAAAATTAATGAAAATACAAGTGAAATTCAGTTCTTTAGTCTCTCTAGCACTTTCTTTTGGGGGGGGGAGTTTGAGACACTGGAACTGTCTCTGTAGACTACACTGGCCTTGAACTCAGAGATCTGCCTATCTCTGCCTCCCAGTGCTGGGATTAAATGCGTGCACCACTACTGTCTGGCCTTACTAGCACTTTAGAAGTGTTCAACAGCCAAATATGGCTTATGACTATTTGTTGGGCCCTGCAGGTAAGGTTGAAGTCTGGCATTACCAGAAAGCCCTAAGTTCAGTGCTAAATGACAGACTCCCTTTTCTCAGTGGAATTCCCTCTTCAGCCTGATCTGGGGAAACTCGAACCCCACACACTCTATCTGAGGAATGTCACACAGCCCTCAGGGAAGTTACAGGCCCAACCTTTTCTTCCAATAAGAAACCTGTCCAGTGATCACCTGAAAACACCTTCCCATGCTAATGAGATCTCTTGGTGTCTTTGCTTTTAGTCAATGACCTTTGTCCATGCCTCTAACTGTTCCTGGAGTTCTTCCTCCAGCCCCACTGCCCATGGATATTAGGTACTGTGTTCCCTTTCTTATGATAGGATCATGCTACTTCATGTTAAATAAAGCATCCCTGGTTACTTCTAGCTCCAGCAAATCAAACACATTCACCTCCAAAACCTCTCTTACTGCCCAAGGTTTATAGTGTTCATGAAATAATGTCTCTGTCCATCCCTCCACCATGATCATCTGAGATGTGGCTGTTTAAGTTTGGGGAGGAAGGACATTTCCCCCATGAAGAACTTGTCGCTGGATCCGCATGCCTAGCTGCGCTTGCTCAGGGCACAGGCTTCTGCCTTGCTGCCTCTGATGCTACGTAGCCAGACCTCACATCTGATCACTGCTGCCGCTGGTCACCCCAATTGCCTCCTTTGAAGCTCCCGTTCCTCCTGTACCCACACTGCTAGCTATAGTGCTCATCTGTGGTGGGGGGTTGTTGACTGTTCCGAAAGCAGCTACAGATTCACCCAAACCAAGTCGGATTCCCAAAGTCATTTGGCTCGGTCCAGAAGCTCCGAGCTCCTTGAAGCTGCCCAGGCCCAGTGCCGGCAGCTTAGGTAAAAGAGCGATGACTTTCCGCTATGCTGAAGAGAGAGAGGGTCTTTCTCTCCAACATGCTTATCATAAGAGTCATAACACTTGGCAGTGGAGATAATACTTTTTCCCACCTCTCTGGGATATCCTGTGGCATGGATTCCCTCTCCTGTTCTATCCTTTTCTCTCCAGAAACCAATATAGCCCAGACCTTCTGGGGAAGAGGCATACACTTCCTGCTTGGTGCCTGACAAGGCCTGAGCTTCCTGGGAGAGTACCTGATAAGGCCCCAACAGCTCCCCGGAAGATGCAGATGACAACTATTGTTCTTTGTGAGTGCTGTATTTTGTGATTATTGCAAATTGAGTGACTACTATATTTTTGACCAGGTAGGTACAGAACATTTCCATCACCACAAAAAGTTCTATTAGGGGTTAAAGAGATGGTTCAGTGGCTAAGAGCACTGGCTATTCTTCCAAGGCTCCTGGGTTTGATTCCCAGCACCTACATGGTGACTCCTAATTGTCTATAACTCTTAACTCCAGGGGATCTGATACTCTTTTCTGGCTTCCATGAGCACTTCAGGCATGTGGTGCAGAGATACACATGGAAGCAAAACACCCATACATATAAATCTTTTTTTTTTCTTTTTTTTTGGTTTTTCGAGACAGGGTTTCTCTGTGTAACAGCTCTGGCTGTCCTGGACTCGCTTTGTAGACCAGGCTGGCCTCGAACTCACAGAGATCCGCCTGCCTCTGCCTCCCAAGTGCTGGGATTAAAGGCATGCGCCACCACCGCCCAACCATAAAAGTAAATCTTAAAATTTTTAAAAGAAATACTTTTTTAAAAAGAATGAGGTTTCATAAAGTAGATATAGGATAAATGCCCATAACCCTCCCTCTTGGAAGGTAGAAGCTGGAAAATAAGCAACATCTAAGTTTCTGTTTGGACCTTGTTCTTAGTGACTTATTTAATTCAGTGCATTACTGTTATCATTTGAATGGCAAATGCTTTTTTTTTCCCCTTAGCAAACTTGTAACTATAAATTGTGAGCCAAATTTCAGGTGCAATTTTATTTAAGATAAGTTCCATGGGGAACACAGACATGAAATGATAAAGTGATGAAGAATATTTACTGAGTCTATTTATACAAGCTGCATTTAATCTTTCAGGACTGCTCCTGTTACACAGCAAGGCATAAGTGAAATTCTTTTCTTTTTTAGACTCACTCTGTACCCATAGCTGCTGGCCTCTTTCTCTCTCTCTCTCTCGGTTTTTCAAGACAGGGTTTTTATGTGTATCCCTGGCTGTCCTGGACTCACTTTGTAGACCAGGCTGGCCTTTAACTTACAGAGATTCACCTGCCTCTGCCTCCCAAGTTCTGGGATTAAAGGTGTATGCCACCATGCCCTTCTTGTTGACCTCTGTATGTAGCCCAAGCTGGCCTCTCTATGTAGTCCAGGCTGGCCTCAAATTTGGGTCAATACTTCTGCCTCAGTTCTTTGCATTGTTTTTCTAATAATCTTTTTAAAAATTTTATTCTATTTTAGTTATGTGTATATATGTATGTGGGGGGGTGTTCATATGTTGAGTGTAGCCTACAGAAGCCAGAGGACTTTAATCCCTCTCAGGATGGAGATACAGATATGGGTGCTGGGACTTGGGACCTCTGCAAGAGCAGTGCATGCCCTTAACTACTGAGCCATCTCTCCAGCATCTGACACACAAGTTTTGTTTTTTGTTTGTTTCTTTTGAGACAGATCTCAGGTAGCCCAGGCTGGCCTCCAACTCACTATGTAGTTGAGGATGACCCTGAAATCATGATCCTTCGGCACACAATTACATCTGTGTGCTACTACACTAGACTGAGATGGTCTTGCTATATAGCTCTAGCTGGTCACAAAATTACAGTAATACTCCTGCATTAACCTCTCATATGATGAGATTATAGGAATGAACCTCCACGTCTTGCACACTGAAATTCATTTGGTGGTGGTGGTGGAGGTGGTGGAAGTGTGTGTATGTGTTAAGCCAGAGGTCAACCTTGGATTCAAGAGCCATTCACTGTATTGTTTTAATGGCATGTGTTTATTTATGTGTATGTGTGAGACACAAGTGTGGTTAGAGGACAATTATTAGGAGTTGGTTCTCTCCTTCCACCATGTGGATCCAGGTATCAACTTAGAACATCAGGCTTCTCCTTTACCAGGTGAGCCATCTTCACGGCCCTTGTTTTGTTTTTGTTTTTTGAGACAAGGTCTCATGTAACCCAGGTTGGCCTCAAACTCAGTATGTAGCTAAGAATGACCTGAAACTTCAGATCCTCTTGCTTCCACCTCCCCAGTCCTGGGATTATAGACATGCTCCATCATACCTGATTGTTTTATGAGGCATTAGGAATGAAATCCAGGTCAAGTTTTCTACCTACTAGGCTCCACTCTCAGTTCCCTTGACCCGATAATTCTTATCCTACTGAACCCATCTTTGGTTAATGGGGGACTCTTCAGGTTGGATTGTGAGACCTCTCGGGATGACTTTAGTACCTGATGTGGCTTGTTATCTGATATTACAACATTCTATGATCACCCTGTACTGGAATCAACCATTTCTCTAAGAAACTCATTTTTTAATGGGTAAATGGCATCACTAGATCACAGTATGGGCACTAAGGAGGTTCACTGGGTCAGTCACTGTTTCTAGACCTTTTAGTGAGCACAAGCATACACAGACACAAACAAAAACATATATCAGATACCTCCAAGGGCAGAAGAAGTAACAAGTGTGACACAGTTGAAGCATGGGGACTATGGTAAAGTTAAAAGGGTTTGCTTTTTGGGAAGGAGACAGATCTTCAAATTCTTCAAAAGAACCCAGAAAGGCTGGTGAGACAGTTTCTATCAGTGAAGGGCTTGCCTTGCAAATGTGAAAACTGAATCTGGTGGAAAGTGACCAATGAAATCATCCAATATCATCCTCTGGCTTCTACAGGCACACACACATATGTTCATGTGCATCTGCATACACACTTGCCTCCCACACATATAAACACAAATACATGCACATATATACATGAAAAAGATTGCATTTTTAAAAATTCATTTTACATTTGAATTTTGTATATGTGTGCCTTTGTGACTGTGCACACATATATGTATATGTGTACATGTGTGTATATGAATACCGTAGACAACTTTGGTATTGTTTCTTAGGTACTACTCACCTTTCTTTTCTTTCTTTCTTTTTTTTTTTTTTAATATTTCGAGACAGGGTTTCTCTGTGTAGTCCTGGCTGTCCTGGAACTCTCTCTCTCTGTAGACCAGGCTGGCCTCAACTCACAGAGATCTGCTTGTCTCTGCCTCCAGAGTGCTGCGGTTAAAGATGTGTGCCACCATTGCCCAGCTTACTGCTCACCTTTCTTTCTCTCCTCCCTTCCTTCCTTTTTCTTCCTTCCTTCCTTTCTTTCTTTGGGGGGGGGGGGTCTCTCACTAGCCTGGAACATAACAAAAGGCTAAAGTAGCTGACTAGTGAGGCAGAGGTACCAGGAGTTCACAGCTTCCTCAGAATAGTGACTTATAAACATATGATCAAGATAGGCCCTGCATTTTGCTTATTTATAAAAAGGAAAAAGCCAACAGCCCCTCTACCTCAGCCCTAGAGACTCCTGGAAGCAAAACAGACATCAGAAAGCTGTTTCTGTTTCTGGAAACAAAGCATGGTGTAAAAATTCTAAATAAGGGGCCCCTCCTGAAGAAGACCTGAGAAAGATGCAATTGTAAATTGTCAAGAAAACCCTGATGGAATTGCCTCCCTTGTGAGGAATCACAAAATAGCCTATCCTAAGACACAGAAAAATACAGGCTTAAGTTCTTCAATTCAAAGACAAGAAGTCAGATGGTACTAAAGAAAAAAAAAATCAAGAGTGCTCACAAAAGAGCCTGGTGTCAGTTACTGTCATTGAAAGAGAACTGGATTTCAAACCATTCATGAGTGTCCAAGGCTTTAAGAATTCTGAGCAAAACACCCATGTCAGCAGTACATATACTAGAATTGGAATGATATAGAGATTAGCATGTTCCCTGTGAAAGGATGACACTCAAATTCATGAAGCATTCCATATTTTTAATATTCCTTGAAGTCAAAAGAGGCATGTAAGAGTTTTGGGTTTTTTCTTTTTCTTTCTTTCTTTTTTTTTTTTTTTTAATGACAGGGTTTCTCTGTGTAGCCCTGGCTGTCCTGGAACTTACTCTGTAAAACCAAGCTGGCCTAGAACTCATAGAGATCCGTCTGCCTCTGCCTCCCCAGTGCTAGAAATAAAGGTGTTTGCCACCACTGCCCGGCTTGAAAGAGATTTTTTTTAATGATTTACTTATTTTTATTTTCTGTACACTGGTGTTTTGCCTGCATGCACATTATGTCTGTGTGAGGGTATCAGATCCCCTAGAGCTGGAGTTACAGATAGTTGTGAGCTACCATGTAGATGTTAGGAATTGAACACAGGTCCTCTGCAAGAGCAGCCAGGGCTCATAAACATTAAGCCATCACTCCAGCCCCCAATTAGAAGATTTCAAATTAAAAAGAAAGAAAGAATTCCAAGGAAAAAGGAGGAGGGGGGAGGAAAGAAAAAACTTCCTTTAACCACCCCTAGTCTCCTTCTCCAGCATCATAGCATCAAGCCCCCCTCTCCCCCACACACACTTTGTTTGTTTTGGTTGTTTGCTACATAGGCCATACTAGCCTGGACTTCTTTATGTAATCGGGCCGGCCCCAAACGCATAACAATTCCCCTGCCTCAGTCACCAGAATGCTAGCTAGAGTTACAAACATGCATCCCCACAAGGGCATAAGCTCAGCTTCTTAGTTTTGTGCTCTCAGCTTGTTTTTTACTGTTGACTCCGATTCTGGGCATACTAGGGCTCTCTGTTTTATTCTGCGTGCTATCAGATCATAACACTGTAAGCGTCTCTGTCTCTCTAATTTGGAAACTAGGCTCCAAGCCAAGGTCAAAGGAAGAGCAGAGTTGGGGGAAGGGACCAGATGGGCTTAAACTATCATTTTCATCAGTGACTCACCAGGGAGCCAGATGCAGCATCCTTGCTGTTGATCCTGTGTCTCATGAGAGAACAGAAAAATCGTCTTTGCCTTTGGTTCTGATGAGACACTGGCTTAACCACTACCTACATTTTGCAGTCTGTAGAAACTCTACCAGTAGAATGGAGGCGGGCTTATGGTGTCAAAAGAGGAAATACAAATTAACTTTAATTAACTTTAGACTTCCTTTTGTTTTATTTTTTAGGTTTTTTTTTTTTTTTTTTTTTTTTTGAGGCAGGGTTTCTCTGTGTAGCCCTGGCTGTCCTGGAACTCACTCTGTAGATCAGGCTGGCCTTGAACTAACAGAGATCCACCTGCCTCTGCCTCCCAAGTGCCGGGATCAATGCTGTGAGCCCACACCCAGCTTGTTTTTCGTTTTATACCTACTTTAAATATTAACACCTTGTTATATTCAGGCTCAGGTTTTCTTTTTATATTTTTTAAAAATATGTGTAGTTATTTATTTATTATTTATGCATATGTATATTGCATACATGTGCTACAGTGAACATGTAGAAGTCAGGACAACCTGTAAAAATTAGTTTTCTTTCCCCATTTGGGTTTTGGGGATATAACTAGGGACATCAGACTTGGAGGCAAGCACCTTTACCCCAGGGGCCATCTTGCTGGCCCCAGGTCAGGTTTCCTAAAAGATAAATTATACATTAAAAAGATGAAAGAAAGCCCAGCTGCAAGTGGGGTACACATGTGTAATCCAGCATTTGGGAGGGCAAAGCAGAAGGGGGAAAGGAAAGAAGGGAGGAGGAGGAGGATGAAGAAAGGAAGGGAGGAAATATGTGGCTTAGTGGGTAAAGGGCTTGCTGCACAAGCTTGAGGACCTGAGATCAGGGTCCCTAGCATCCCGAAAAAGTCCCCAGGCACCGGGCGTGCTGGCGCACACCTTTAATCCCAGCGCTTGGGAGGCAGAGGCAGGCGGATCTCTGTGAGTTCAAGGCCAGCCTCATCTACAAAGTGAACTCAGGACAGTCAGGGCTGTTACACAGAGAAACCCTGTCTCAAAAAAAAAAAAAAAGTCTCCAGGGACCCGTAATCAAAGTTCTGAGGAGACAGAGACAGGTAGATCTTGGGGGCTTGCTGGTCTAGCTGGACCAGTGAGCTTCAAGTTCAGTGAGAGAAAGTGAAGACACCAGGGGTGGTGGCACACAGCTTTAATCCCAGCGCTAGGGAGACAGAAGCAGGCAAATTTCTGTGAGTTTGAGGCCAGCCTGGTCTACAGAGTGAATTTCAGGTCACCCAGAATACCACATGGTGAGACTCTGTCTCAAAAAAAAAATGGAGAGCAACAGAGAACACATTTGGACCTCTGGCCTCCACATGTACACACAGGCATGTTCACCTGCACATAATCATACAGATACACACGCACACACATGCACACACGCACGAACAAACACATGCACAAACACACTAGACAAATATAAACTGCTATGTGGAAAATTCTGGGATTCAACAAGAACATAAGAGAAAATCAAAACAAAGTAACTTCACCATATTATCTTCATATTCACTTC
The DNA here is from genome assembly GCA_907164525.1 of Lophiomys imhausi. NCBI lineage: Eukaryota > Metazoa > Chordata > Mammalia > Rodentia > Muridae > Lophiomys > Lophiomys imhausi. Next base: position 4,793,315 of record CAJQZJ010027415.1, on the reverse strand, counting down.
ATCCATTAACTAGCAGCTATAAATCTAATCCGAAAAGTCAGTGCTGGTGGAGAAGGGGGCAGCTCACGCCTCTGATGAACAATCTGGTTCTGTCTGTAATAACTACAAAACTTTTCACAGCTTTACGTTCAATTAGAAAATACTAGAGGAAAACATTTTCATCGGCTAGGGAGATAACTCAGAAAGTAAGAGCAGTTACTTTCTCTGTGCAAGAATGAAGACCCTCACTTACATAAAAAGCCAGGCATGTCTGCAAACACCCTGTAATCTTAGCACTATTTGGGTGCACACAGGAGGATCCATGGGGCTTTCTGGATACCAGCCTAGATCTAGGTTCAGTTCCCTGTCTTAAGGGAATAAGAAAGAGAATGTAAGAACAGGATAGACACCCAGTGTCCTCCTCTGGCCTCTGGAAGTTCACATAGACACAAACACCAACACATGACCACACATGTATATATTTTTTTTAAAAAGGAGAGAAGAATAAAAGATGGAAGAAAGGTACATAGGAAAGAGGAAAGAAGTTAGAGAGAGGGAGAGGGGGAGTGAGAGATACAGAGAGAATAAATTTTATGCTTGGCTTGGTAATGCAAGCCTGTAATTCTAGCTACTGAGAAGGCCTGCCTCACATGGTGAGTACAAAGCCGGCTTAGGCAATTTAGTAGATGGTATTTCAAATTCTTTAAAAAGTAAGAAAAGGGCTGAGCATCTGGCTTAGTGGTGAGGCACTTGACTAGCATGGGTGTGGTTGTACATTCAATTCTCAGTAAAAAAAAAAAAAAAAAGAAGAAGAAAAAACAAATTTCTACTACATATATATTACTAATAAGAGGAATAAACTCATCTTTTACCACTATGTTCATCAATATGATTCTGTATCAAATAACTTAAAATGATAACACATGACCTATTTTAATAAATGGAGGTGTACACTCTACCTTGGCCTGTAAACCAGACTCTTCTGGATTTGAATCTCAGTGCTACCAACTGCACACTTTCAGCAAACACTTCTAAGAATGATTTGGTTCCATTCAGGTCTTGTACGTAGTGCCTAGCTCTTGACTTGATGTGTGCTTTTTATGGAGTACAGGGAATAGTGATCAAACCCAGACTCTTTCATGATTACTGACTATTGTGTTCTACTACCAAGCTACATCCCAAACTCAAGGTGTCCATTTTTTATAAGCTGAAAAAGAGATAGTTGAAAAGGAAACTCCTGAGTCGGACTGCCTGAGCTCATAGCTCAGTGCTCTCATTTGATGGCTTAGGGGAGTGACTGAACCTCTCCAAATTCCAATTTCAGTTCATGTGTCTAAGTGAAATCTATTTAGTTACTCTATGGCTAATAATATAACCTACCCCATGAAGTTTTTTAAAGTTGAAATGAGATGATGTCTGCAAAGGGCTTAACATAAGTGCCTCACATGTGGGCTATTTTCCACAACTGTCAGCCCTGGGTATTCTTCAATCACTGTGGTCTATAGTGACCACTTGGTATGTTCTTGCCATTGCAAAGTGGCCTGGGTTCCAAAGGAGTGCAGAGGTCAGCCAGGTGTAATGGTGTAAAGCTGGTCAGTGTGTCATGCTTCAAAAAAGGGATACTACCTACCATCCGTTTCACAGTGTGGAGTCAACTGCTTACTGAAAATAGCACACAGTTTAAAATTTGTCATTGTGTTTAATCTCTGTAAGAACCTTACAAGGCGGGCTTGGCGTGGTGGCGCACACTTTTAATCCCAGCACTCGGGAGGTAGAGGCAGGTGGATCTTTGCGAGTTTGAGGCTAGCCTGGTCTACAAAGTGAGTCCAGGACAGCCAGGGCTACACAGAGAAACCCTGTCTCAAAAAAGCCAAAAACAAGGCCGGGCAGTGGTGGCGCACGCCTTCAATCCCAGCACTTGGGAGGCAGAGGCAGGCGGATCTTTGTGAGTTCGAGGCCAGCCTGGTCTACAAAGTGAACTCAGGACAGTCAGGGCTGTTACACAGAGAAACCCTGTCTCAAAACAAACAAACAAAAAAAAAGCCACAAACAAACAAACAAACAAAAAAAAGAACCTTACAAGGCAAGTGCTCTTATTAAGAATAAAAACCTTGGCTGGGCATGGTGGCAGGCATGGTGGCGGGCATGGTGGCATGTGCCTATTTAATCCCAGCACTCAGGAGGCAGAGGCAAGTAGATCTCTGTGAGTTCGAGGCCAGCCTGGTCTACGAAGAGAGTCCAGGACAACCAGGGCTACACAGAGAAACCCTGCCTTGAAAGAAAAAAAGAAAAAAGAAAGAAAGAATAAAAACCTTATATAAGCTCAAAGAGGTCTATGAACATTAGGTAAAACAAAGAAAATGCACAGTGTTTAATGGATCCCAACTACAAGTATTCTAAGTGATTGTCCCTACACACTTGCAATGACAGACAGTTAAATCTTAGTGACGAGTAAGTCTCCTTTGTTTCATATTAGTCTTTATCTTTTCAAGTAGAAGACATCTTCGGTTCAAGGCCCAATCCCAGGATGTTTTTTAAAATCTGTTTTGTTTTGGTTTTGTGGTGCTAGGGATTGAACCAGGGCCTCATGTGTGGCTAGGCAAGCATCCAAGCCCTGAGCCACATCTGTAGCTCCAAATGCTGTTAGTGGTCCATGCCCTTCCTTCCCTCCCCTGCAACCCCAGAAGGGACCAGGCCATGTACTGAGTATCACTTGGGCACTGGCACCAGCAAGTGCTTACCTGGAGGAGATAGAGAAGTCCTGGGGCAAACAAGGTGATTGGGTACAGAGACTGGTATGTTGCTAAGGCAAGAAAAATAGCACTGAGGAAAACGCTGCCTGTGAAAAGAAACAAAGGTGTGGAATATAACTCGAACTCACAAAGATCCGCCTGCCTCTGCCTCCCAAGTGCTGGGATCATCAATCAGGATTTCACTCAGAAAGTCCATATCATCACGAAACTCCTAACTGCTCAATTACTGCCAAGTGCTTCCTGATATGCAAGATACTATGCAAACTCAAACAGAAGGAAAGGACTTGGCTTAGTTCCCTTTAAAAGAAACCACAGAAGTCAAAATTACCCACCTTTAGCAACCTGTGATGCCACGGACATGTTTCTTACGAATTTTTCAGACCCAGAAAGGTTTTATAAAACCTCGACCCAAAGATTTACAAATAGATAACGTCGATTAACGCCCATGTCTAGTGCACCAAGTTGCTAGCGCTGCAATTGTTGTTTATACTATTCAGACCTATGAAACCTAACCCTCTGGGTTTCATAACAGCTCATCACTCTGTAATACCTCTATGTGGAAGTCCTATGTTCCTTTTTCTCTAAATAAAGAGACATTATTGATGTTTTACTTTTTGGTTTCACTCTGTAGCTTAAGCTGGCCTCAGACTTGCAGCAATCCTTTTGTCTACGTCCTCCAAGACATCACATCCAGCTAAGAGTACATCCTTCTATCGCTACACAAAATGGACTGCGATGGAATCATTGAGCATGTGATAAAAGAATTTGTGATGATATGAGGATACTTACAAAACCTTGATAAATGAAGCTTTGAAAGATTACAGCTTATGCCATCAGGGTCAGCTTATCTGTTTTCTTTTAAAAATCTTTCAAAATTTGACATGTTTTATTTGTGTTCTAGGAAAGGCACTGATTTTTCTTTTTGAAAAAAACAACAGCTATTCCCTTCAGATGTTTTAAGACAACTAGGTACCTTTAAACCAGGGCTAGAGGTTTCAATACAGGTTTCAAAGTGACCTAGAGGCCGGGCGTGGTGGCGCACGCCTTTAATCCCAGCACTCAGGAGGCAGAGGCAGGTGGATCTCTGTGAGTTTGAGGCCAGGCTGGTCTACAGAGTGAGTCCAGGACAGCCAGGGCTACACAGAGAAACCTGTCTCGGAAAACCAAAAACCAAATAAACAATCAAAGTGACCTAGAAATCAGTTGAATATAACAGTTCAAAGCACGTGTCTCATAATGATTATGGTTTATAAAACAGTAATATTCATGTTTTACTCTGATGAGTATGAGATGAACTCTTTCCTAAAAATAATAGAAATCTTCAGTGGTTTTCACAAAGAGGGACCCCGTATTCTACTCAATCCAAGGATGTTTACACCTTTCCCCACCTAGCTCCGGGGACACACAGAGATGATGGATAGATAAGCTCTTTCATTCAGTAAAGTAGTCTATTTACTCAATGGCAAGTGCCTTTACTCTCAGGGTGATCTCACCATCCCCACAATTATCTATATACCTGAAACGTAAGGAGAGACAGAATATGGGATGGTAGAATGAAACAGATAAAGTATAATGCACATATGTATGAAATGCCACAATGAAACCATTATTTTGAATGTTAATCTTAAAAAATAGAAATTTTTAAAAAAAGATGAGGAATCAGAAAAAAGTGTGAACACTCTATTCTTCAAATCAAGAAACAAATTAAGAATAATTTTGGTGGACAGAACAGTAAGTAGGAAGACAGCAGAGAAAGGAGGAAGTTGGTTGTAAAGGACAAAGAACAGAATTCCTGGAACAAGGCTGTCCCACTGTACTGATGAGTGACAGACAAGACATTCTAGACTTCAGGACTTGCTAAAGCAACTAAGCAGAGGGAGGACAGGCCTAGCCAAGTCCTAATACCAAGAGAGGCCTCCTCCCATCTACTGAACTACAGGCTCTGGAATCATAACCAAGTCACACTGAGACAGGGAAGTGGCACCTGTGAGAAATGTGCATCTCTAGAATTTAAAGCAAAAGTAGGCTCAGGATTCCTTGACCTTGCCAAAATCTGGATAACACTTTGTGGGAAATTGGCTCAGAGTGGGAAAATACTAGAGGGAGTTTTTTATTTCACATGCTTTTCTATTTGGTAGGTGGAGAGAGGAGAGACCCCCATGTATGTGTGTCAGGGTGGAGAGGCTAAAACAAATGATCTTCACCTCATTCTCGGCCCAGGGGACCCCAGAGAGTGAAATGAACACAATTCGCTCCTGCCCTAATTGCCTAGGATCAATAATTGCTTGTTTGGAACAGCTGTCTGTAAGACCCAAGAGAGAGAAAAAAGGCTAATAGAGTAGAATGAACTTAGAAATGTCTTAGAGGGCTGGAGACATGGCTCAGTGGTTAAGAGCACTACCTGCTCTTCCAAAGGACCAGGGTTCAATTCCCAGCACCCACATAGCAGCTTACAACTGTCTGTAACTCCAGTTTCAGGGGATCTGACGCTCTCACACCAACTCATATATTTTTTTTTTTTAGATTTTATTTTTATTTATTGTGTATATAGTGTTCTGCTTGCATGTATACATTCACTCCAGAAGAGGGCACCAGATCTCATTTTGTAGATGGTTGTGAGCCACCATGCAGTTGCTGGGAATTGAACTCAGGACCTTTGGAAGAACAGGCAGTGTTCTTAATCTCTGAGCCATCTCTCCAGCCCACACCAACTCATATTTAAAAAGAAAGAAAGGTCTTAGAAATGTGCTCTGAGGATCAGGAAGAAGTCTGTCATCTATCTATCTATCTATCTATCTATTTATTTATTTAGAGACAGAGTTTCTCTACATAGCCCTGGCTGTCCTGAACTCACTATGTACACCAGGCTGGCCTTGAACTCATAGCAATCTCCCTTCCTCTGACTCCTGAGAGTTAGGATTAAAGGTATCTGCCACCACACCCAGCCCTTAGATGGTATCTTAAATAATTTTAATTGTTTTATTCATACTAGGGATTGCAATCCAGGACCTTGCTGGGCAAGTGCTCTACCACTGAGATACATTCCCAATGCCTGCATGGAAATCTGAGGAAAGAATCTGTTTCTCCTGCTTTCTGTTAATAAGTGGCATCAAAGTCCAGCTGGATCCTCTATTACACCAGTCTCCAAGCCCACAGGTCCACCTCTGAACCGTATTCCACCTCATCTGTCACTAGTTTTCAGCAGTCTCTTTCTACCTGGCCCCTCCTTCACAGAAGCCTCTTCTAAAACAGACAGAGACTTATCTACAAAGACTAAATCAGGTAGGGCAGTGCACACCTATAATGCCAGCACTCTGGGAGGCAAGGCAGGAACGTCAGGAGCTCAAGGTCACCTTTGGCTTAGCTGAAATCATCCTGGGCTACCTGAGACCCTCTCTCAAAAAAAAAAAAAAAAGTCTTTTCCCATTACTGCCATGTCAGATGCCAGCAGAGACTCAAGATTGAACTTCACCCGTAACCTACTGCCATAGCCGAACTGGACATGGCTGCTGAAGTTGTTCATCCTGCTTTACAAGAGCCACTGCAAACATTCTCGTCCTCGATGGCCTACCATGAGGATCTTTCAAAGCTGCCAAAGACCTACACATGTGCTACGCCCACCTTTGTGTGCTTGAATCCAGTTGTGAAAAGCCTATGTACGTCAAGTTGGTGGAGGCCCTTTGTGCTGAGCACCAAATCAAACTAATTAAATTTGATGACAGCAAGAAACTAGGGGAATAGGTAGGCCTCTGCAGAGTTTATCAAGAGGGAAAACCCATAAAGTGGTTGGCTGCAGTTTTGTAATGGTTAAGGACTACAGCAGAGAATCTCTGCAAAGTCATTGAAGAGTTCTTCAAATGCAGGTAATAAATAAATAAATTTGGTTCACTTAAAAAAAAAAAAGCAAAGCTGCTAGGTGATGGTAGAGTACACTTTTTGGGGGGGGGGTAGAGACAGGGTTTCTCTGTACAACAGCTCTGGCTGTCCTGGACTCTCTTTGTAGACCAGGCTGGCCTTGAACTCACAGAGATCCACCAGCCTCTGCCTCCCAAGTGCTGGGATTAAAGGCGTGAGCCACCACTGCCCGGCTCAGAGTACACCTTTAATCCCAGCAATTGGGAGGCAGTGGTGGGCAAATCTCTGTGAGTTCAAGGCCAGACTATACAGATAGACAGAGACAGACAGATAGACCAACCAAACAGACTTTTGAAAGTCCCATCTCATCAATCAGATTAAGTTCAAACACCGAGGATCAAGCAGGAACCTCACTATCTACATTTTGTCCCTTCTGCTCTACTTCTCACCACTGCCCACACACCCTGCCTTACGCCACCCATCCCATAGTCTCTGAAAACAGCAGGCTCTTCTACTCATGTGTCTCTGATCAGGCTATTCTTTCTGACCGAGCTTTTTTCCTGTCATCCTTCAGTGACCAGTGGAACCCAAGCAGGGTTAACAAAAGTACTTACAGCTAACACTTACTGCTCACCTACTAGGTGATATGCATTGTATAATGTCTACCTCAAGAATGTGCCAGATTCAAAGAGGCCTTCGGGGAAACATCACAATAGTCTTGGGAAACAACTACGTTCAGCTCACTTTCTTGTGTCACATTTACTGTGACAAAATCACATATTCTACTCATTTCACAAGTGTAGAAACAAAGGCACAGAAAGAAGTAAGGTTAAGTACAGAGCCTACAGCTGCCCAAACGCGCCCAGTCCACCCTTTAACTCTAGTTAAGGACCCTCATCTGCTGTCATCTAGTAATATCAGTTTGCCCTTTGTTCCCGATCCATTTTGGGAATTTCTCAAGGGCAGTAAGTCTTTCTTCATTCTGAATCTCTTGCAGCACACAAAATGAAGGTCTGACTGACTAGATAAATGAACATCATTCAATAATACAACGGAGATCCTTATTAAAAGCAAACATATAGGCAAGCATGGTGGCGCATGCCTTTGATCCCATCACTAGGGAGGAAGACGCAGGGGAATCTCTGAGACAAGGCCAGCCTGGTCTACAGAGTGACTTTCAGGACAGTCAGGGCTACAGAGTGAGACCCTGGCTCGAAACGAAAACAAAGCTCAATAAAGCAAAGCAATGTCCTTGTGGCAACCCCAAAGCATGAAACAGAGGGTACTGTAACATGAAGAAGGCATGACACAGAGGGAACTGTAACATGAGGAATGCATGAAACAGAGGGTACTGTAACATGAGGAAGGCATGACAGAGAGGGTACTGTAACATGAGAAAGGCATGATACAGACGGTACTGTAACATGAGGAAGGCATGAATCAGAGGATACTGTAACATGTGGAAGGCATGAAACAGAGGGTACTGTAACATGAGGAATGCATGAAACACAGGGTACTGTAACATGAGGAATGCATGAAACAGAGGGTACTGTAACATGAGGAAGGAATGAAACAGAGGGTACTGTAACATGAGAAAGGCATGATACAAAGGGTACTGTAACATGAGGAAGGCATGATACAGATGGTACTGTAACATGAGGAAGGCACGGAACATAGGGTACTATAACATAAGGAAGGCATGATACATTGGGTACTGTAACATGAGGAATGCATGAAACAGAGGGTACTATAACATGAGGAAGGCATGATAGAGAGGGTACTGTAACATGAGGAAGGCATGATACAGAGGGTACTGTAATATGAGGAAGCATTGATACAGAGGATACTGTAACATGTGGAAGACATGATACAGGGGGTACTGTAACATGAGGAATGCATGAAACAGAGGGTACTGTAACATGAGGAAGGCATGATACAGAGGGTACTGTAACATGAGGAAGGCATGATACAGAGGGTACTGTG